>JAWZYT010007169.1:5000-31064 GCA_034508575.1 Petrolisthes manimaculis | reverse complement strand
TATATGACAAATTGTTTTCTGTTCAATTTCCACACAAATGTTGCTTTTATATATATTTTTTCACTGTTTTTATTTGTTTCTTATTCTGTTAATTTTATACCATAATTGTTGTAAGAGGAAACAACCTTTAATATAACCGAATCTAATCAAACCTTTGGTAAATTAAATAGGTTTATTTTAATTAGGGCTGGGGCAACCTCTGAGTTTAGGTTAGATTAGGTTAGATTAGGTTAGGTTAGGTTACAATTATCTGGTCTGGTCAGGTCAGGTCAAGTCAGGTCAGATCAGATTAGGTATGGTCAGGTCAGGTCAAGATAGGTCAGGTCAGTCAGGTCAGGTCATAGGTAATAACATAATTACAAAAGCAAACATTAAAAAAAAAAAAAAAAAAATTACAATGAACCTTATCTTAAATTTTAATAATCAAATCATTTATTCATTATGTCTTTCACCATTTAATTATTATGATTTATTATTTTGCATACTAAATTATATTATTATTATTATTATTTTATCATTATCATTATTATATCAGCATCGCCCTGAAAAATAAATGAATATACTGTACAATATATATAAATAAATAAATAAACAAAAAATAAATATATATACAAATAAATATTTAAATAAATAAATAGATATATAATAAATAAATAACCAAGTCAATAAATCAATAATTCAATCCATCAATAAATAAACATAAATAAATAAACAAATAAATAAATAGATAATTAAACAAATAAATGAATAAATAAATAAACACATAAATAAATAGATAAATAAATAAATACACAAATAATAAAAGAATAGATAAATAAATGAATAAATAAATAAATAGATAAACAAACAAATAAATAAATACATAAAGAAATAAATAAACATATCAAATAAATCAACAAACACTGACCCACCTGCCAAGACTGATCTGCCACGACTGATGCAGATGATTAATAAGTGTTGCCAGGTCTGCTTGACGAAATACCCTTAATTACAGTATTGCCAGGTCTGCTTGACAAAATTTTCCTATCTTCAATAATCATCCCCTTTTTTATAATTAATTGGAGCAGCTGAACAAAAAACATAAGTACTGTAGTTTGAAAAAGGTCATAATAATTATAATCTCCCTTTTCATTCCTGCTTCCCTTTCCCTTTCCCTTTCTCTGCTTCCCCCCATTCCCTCTCCTCCCCTTTCCCTTACACAAACATCCTAACCCGCACCCCCCTACCCCAACCAAACAGCCCTTAGACCGAGACCCCCCCAAGGGCCGAGCACAGTGGCGTCTACGTGTGAATGCTACTGACGGCCACCTCCACGCCCACACCGATGTCTTGGTTAACCTTAAAGACGTGAATGATAACGCCCCTTACTTCCCCACGCCCACACTACACGCCTCCATCTCTGAAGACACGCCCAGGGGTAAAGTATTCATAGTAGTAGTTAACTGCTATTAGTAATGGGTGTATTTAATTGATATTTTTAATTGGTATTTTTAATTAATTGGTATGATTAATTGGTATGGTAGTAATTGTTATTTTTAATTGGTATTTTTAATTAACTGGTAGGATTAACTGGTAGGATTAATTGGTGTTTTTAATTGGAATTTTTAATTGGAGTTTTTAATTAATTGGTATGATTAACTAGTGTTTTTAATTAATTGGTATTTTTAATTGGCATTTTTATTGGTATTTTTAATTAATTGATATTTTTAATTAACTGGTAGGATTAACTAGTATTTTTAATTGGTATTTTAAACTGGTATTAATTAACACTTAGGGAGGATAAAATGTAAATAAGTTTGTAAATACCACAAACGTAGGGGCCAGTAAATTAATTTGGAGAGTTACGTGCAAATGTGTTCAAAGTAAATATATCAGAAATGTAATTGTGAGACATTTTTACTCTATAGATATTTGGTGAGAGGTGCTGCAATACTGTCTAATAATACAACTATTAATCATTATTTTATGCACTAATATTATCGTAGTAGTAGTAGTAGTAGTAGTAGTAGTAGTAGTAGTAGTAGTAGTAGTAGTAGTAGTAGTAGTAGTAGTAGTAGTAGTGGTAGTGGTAGTAGTAGTAATAATAGTAGTAGTAGTAGTAGTAGTAGTAATAGTAGTAGTAATAGTAGTAGTAATAGTAGTAATAGTAGTAGTAGTAGTAGGGTGTAATGGCCACTTACTTATCTATCTATAACTATTATTATTGGGTAGATATTTTATTTTTGATATACCGGCATATACTGAAAATTTATTGCATTTATTTATTTATGTGTTGTGTTCTCAGTGGTGAAAGCTGTGTGTGTGTGTGTGTGTGTGTGTGTGTGTGTGTGTGTGTGTGTGTGTGTGTGTGTGTGTGTGTGTGTGTGTGTGTGTGTGTGTGTGTGTGTGTGTGTGTGTGTGTAGCCTAAAAGTTTATGTGTTTTGTTCTCAATGGTGAAAGCTCTCTGTGTGTGTGAATGTGTGTGTGTGTCGCTCTAAGTCTAAAAGTTTATGACTCTTTGTTATGACATGTGCATACAAAATCCTCTACAATATTTATTATACCATAGTGTGTATTTATAGTTTATTTTTCTTGGTACCTACATACAATTATAGTGTTTATTTATTGTTTGTTTTCTTGGTACCTACATAAAATTAGAGTGTGTATTTATTGTTTGTTTTCTTGGTACCTACAAACAGGAGCCTCAGTGGTAAGAGCAGTAGCGACAGACCACGACGACCCCTACGAGGCCCACAACGCCCACCTCACCTACTCCCTCGAGAAGAACGTAGTGGACGAGGGTACAGGCAGCCCCATCCTCACCATCGACACACACACGGGACTCATCACCACCGCCATCTGTTGCCTCGATCGGGAAAAGACTCAGCGTTACCAAGTCCAGGTGGTGGCTACTGATGGAGGCAGTCTGAAGGGTGAGTGTTGTGGTTGTTGTGATTGTGGTCGTTGTCGTTGTGATTGTGGTCGTTGTTTTTGTTGTTATTGTGATTGTGGTGGTGGTGGTGGTGGTGGTGGTGGTGGTGGTGGTGATTGTGGTGGTGGTTGTTGTTGTTGTTGTATGCAGGAGTACCAGATAAAACTTATACATTATATGGAGAATTATCCTGCTATTGAATAAACACCTGTACTTTTCTCTGACTGTACTTGACTGATAGCTGTGAAACCTAAAGAAGTCACCTACTAATACTACTATTACTATTACTACTACTACTACTACTACTACTACTACTACCATCACAACATTCACGCCTCTACTCACCTCCCCTCTCCTCTCTTCCTTCCTTCCCTTCACATACAGGGACGGGGACGGTGTTGGTGTCTGTGGAGGATGTGAATGACGTGCCTCCTCGTTTCTCTCGTCCTGAATGGTCCCTGAGTATCCCAGAAGGCCAGAGTCCACAGCAAGTCTTGGCCACACTCACTGTAGTCGACCAAGACGTCACTAACAACTTCACCTTCAGGGTCTGTGAGAGAGAGAGAGAGAGAGAGAGAGAGAGAGAGAGAGAGAGAGAGAGAGAGAGAGAGAGAAAGGGAAGAAGTGAAGGCGGTGTTTATATGTAGGGGAAGATTATTGTGTGTGTGTGAGAGAGAGAGAGAGAGAGAGAGAGAGAGAGAGAGAGAGAGAGAGAGAGAGAGAGAGAGAGAGAGAGAGAGATTTTGAGTGTGTGCGTGTGTAGGTACTAGAAGTGAGGATGTTTTTTTTTTATGGCAACAGAAGTAATGATAGCAATAAACTGGATGATTTAAACGGTTCTGAAGCTGGCAACACACACACACACACACACACACACACACACACACACACACACACACACACACACACACACACACACACACACACACACACACACACACACACGAAATGTATGATAAACGACCAGCATGTTGCAGAGGTTAAGGATAAACGTCATTAACCAACAATACATTACCAACATAAATCCTAAATACATTATAATAGACAATATAAATTCTAATAAAGTGTAATATATAATAAAAAAAAAGTTGGAGTAAGTGTGGTATAGTTAATAATATAAAATAATAAATAATATATAATAATAAATGATGGAGTAAGTGTGGTATAGTTAATAAATAATATATAATAATAAATGATGATGTAAGTGTGGTATAGTTAATAATATATAAAAATAAATAATATATAATAATAAATGATGATGTAAGTGTGGTATAGTTAATAATATATAATAATAAATAATATATAATAATAAATGATGGAGTAAGTGTGGTATAGTTAATAATATATAATAATAAATAATATATAATAATAAATGATGGAGTAAGTGTGGTATAATTAATAATATATAATAATAAATAACATATAATAATAAATGATGGAGTAAGTGTGGTATAATTAATAATATATAATAATAAATAACATATAATAATAAATATGGTGTCATTCTAATAGTTAATAATATATAATAATAAATGATGGAGTAAGTGTGGTATAATTAATAATATATAATAATAAATAACATATAATAATAAATATGGTGTCATTCTAATAGTTAATAATATATAATAATAAATGATGGAGTAAGTGTGGTATAATTAATAATATATAATAATAAATAACATATAATAATAAATATGGTGTCATTCTAATAGTTAATAATATATAATAATAAATGATGGAGTAAGTGTGGTATAATTAATAATATATAATAATAAATAACATATAATAATAAATATGGTGTCATTCTAATAGTTAATAATATATAATAATAAATGATGGAGTAAGTGTGGTATAATTAATAATATATAATAATAAATAATATATAATAATAAATATGGTGTCATTCTAATAGTTAATAATATCGTGGCCAGGTGGTGCCAGGGAGTGGACATGGGTGGCAGATGTTCCGGGTGGAGGAGAGAGGGGTCGGCGCCCCCGGGGGAGACCTGCGCCCCAAAGTCCCCCTCGACTACGAGAATCCGAACCACAGACGAGGCTTCAGGTTCAGAGTCGAAGTTACTGATGTGGTAAGTTGGTGTTTTAGTTGTTGTTTATTAATTTTTTTATTTTTTTTTAGGGTGTCAAGTTGTTGGGCTTATTAGGGTGTCAAGTTGTTGGGCTTATTAGGGTGTCAAGTTGTTGGGCTTTTTAGGGTGTTTTTGTTGTTGTTTTTTAGGGTGACAAGTTTTTTTTTTTTAGGGTGCTAAGTTTGTTGGGCTTTGTAGGGTGCTAAGTTTGTTGGGCTTTTTAGGGTGCTAAGTTTGTTGGGCTTTGTAGGGTGCTAAGTTTGTTGGGCTTTGTAGGGTGCTAAGTTTGTTGGGCTTTTTAGGGTGCTAAGTTTGTTGGGCTTTGTAGGGTGCTAAGTTTGTTGGGCTTTTTAGGGTGCTAAGTTTGTTGGGGGTCTTTTTGGTGTGGTGGTGTGGTTGTGTGGTAGGTTGGTGGGCTTTTTAGTATGGTAGGTTGGTGGGCTATTTGTGTATGGTAGTGTGGTAGGTTGATGAGCTACAGTATGTAATGTTTGGTAGTTTGACGAAATTGTTTTAGAATTCTGCTGACATCTAAATAATTTCAACGTCTTAGTATGAGGTTCTGACCCCATCCATTTAACATACTACATACTTAATGGACAGACACACAGACAGACACACAAAACACCAAGGAACAACACGAGGCACCGAAGGGAAACTGAATAATTAAAGAAAGAAAATAATAAAATAATACAATAAGAGAAACTAAAAGAAAACTGAATAATTAAAGAAAGAGAAAAATAAAATAAAACAATAAAACCAAGATATCAAAGGAAACTGAATAATTGAAGAAAGAGAATAATGCAATAATAGAATAAGAGGCACCGAAGGAAAACTGAATAATTGAAGGAAGAGAATGATAAAACAACAATATATTAGGAGATAACAATGTGTTTCCCTTGTGTTGCAATGTTAATAATTAATGGTGTTGGTTTATTTATCAGCTTGGTGTGTGTGTGTCTCGCCTTCCTGTCTGTCTGTGTGTGTGTCTGTGTGTGTGTGTGTCTTTCTTTCTTCTCTATATCAAGGTGTCACTTACTTAATTCATTTATAACCTATCCATTTACTTCTAGCTGGAGACACACACACATACACACACACACACACACATATATATATATATATATATATATATATATATATATATATATATATATATATATATATATATATATATATATATATATATATATATATATATATATATATAAACACAAACATACACGCACACAAGCACCGATATACGTAAAATATATCACACACACACACACACACAAGCACCGATATACGTAAAATATATCACACACACACACACACACAAAACACCTACATACGTAAAACACACACACACACACACAACACACATTTTTCTTCACCTCTCACCTTTATCATAAAATATAATTGGCACATTATACATTACTGTTATGTCTTATCTCTCTCCTCCCTTGCTTTGTCTTAGTGTATCCTTCTTCCTCCTTCTTCTCCTTCTTCCACCTCCTCCTCCTTTCTTTCTTTTTTATTCTATTCTCATTCTATCATGCTTTTATCTCATTTTTCATTCCCTTCACTCATCAGTTTCTTTCATTTCCATCTTTCTATATCACCTTCCTTCCTTCCTTCATTTCTCCTTCTCCTCCTCCTCTCTCTCACCTTTCACTTCCTTCCCTTCCTTCCCTTCATCGCTCATTTTTTTTTCTCTCTCTCTCTCTATCATACATCATTCCTTCGACCTTTCATATCAATCCTTTCTTTCCTTCTCCTTTATCATCTCTATATTCTCTTTCTCCTTTCCTTCATTACCCCCTCCCCCCTCTCTCTCTCTCTCTATCACTCTCTCTTTCCCTGTCAGTCAATTTGTCACTTTCTCTCTCTCTCTCTCTCTCTCTCTCTCTCTCTCTCTCTCTCTCATACTCCATCAATATTTCATGGCAATATTTTCTCGTGTGTGGGGGGTGGGGGGGAGGGCAGGGTCTCGGTACACACACACACACACACACACACACACACACACACACACACACACACACACACACACACACACACACACACACACACACACACACACACACACACACACACACACACACACACACACACACACACACACACACACACACACGTTGGAGACCCACCGCCTTGATTCCACCAAAGTATATACGCCATAAAACAACAACAACAACAAGAACCCTATAATATATCAACAACAGCAACAACAAACAAAAAAATAAATAATGGGTTTGATGCTGTTGTTGCTTGGAATAGTTTGGAGGACCCATTTGTTCCAGAGTTCCAAAATAAAAAAACCACTATAATATATGACCCCCTTAAGTGACCCCCCCCCCCGCTCCCCCCCCACCCCAACTCCTGACAAACACTCAAGTCCAAGCAGCTGTGACAATGGGGGAGGGGACAAGGGGGACAGGGGGGACAGGGGGGAAGGAAGTGGTAGTGAGGGTAGGAAGGGGGAGGTGATAAATGGGGGTTGGAGGGGGAGATAAATGGGGGTTGGGGAGGGAGGGGGGTTGGGGGTTGGGGGGAGGGGGAGAGAAATTGAGAGTGGGGGAGGGAGGGGGAGAGAAGGGGAAGGGGAGGGGAGGGGAGGATAAAGTCACCCCAACATAACATAACATAACATAATAAAAAGTCTCCTACCGTTCTACCCTTAAATAAATAATAAAGTATAACTCACTATTGACAACCTTCAACACGGGGCCCCACCTCGGAGCAGTCAGACCATTATTTAGTCAAGGCTACGTCAGTCTTTACTTAGGTACTTTAGACTTTAGGGACCTACAGTACACACAGTCAGACACAGGGATTGGTACAGTTGGACACAGGAATGGGTGGTACAGCCCAGGTGAAAGATACTTGTCCCATTTGAGTAACCAGTGTCTATTATCAGGTACTTGCTTTTTATTACCATCCTCAATACTGAAACAAAGTATATAATATTACCTAAAAATATATATATATATATATTATTAAAAGACAGTATATTATATTACGTAGAAAAATATATCATGAAACAAGGTATATAATATTACCTAAAAAAAGTATAAAATATTAATATCGAATAATAGAAAAATATTTAAGGAAACAAGGTATAAAATTACATTTAAAAAAAAGTATATTATGAAACAAGGTATATAATATTACGTAAAAAAAGTATAACAAATATTAATGTGGAATAAATTTATCTTGTCCATACAGGGTGAAGGTGGGTGGGGAGACAAGTACCACGTAGACGGTACCTGGGTGAACCTACAAGTACTGGATGAGAACGACAACCCACCCACGTACACCGGTCCCACCCACCTACACCGTACCCTGCCTGAGGACATCAACCCACCTGCACACCTTGCCACCTTCACTGCCACGGATTTAGATGGGGTGAGTGAGTGAGTGAGTGAGTGAGTGAGTGTGAGTGAGTGAGTGAGTGAGTGAGTGAGTGAGTGAGTGAGTGAGTGAGTGAGTGAGTGAGTGAGTGAGTGAGTGAGTGAGTGAGTGAGTGAGTGAGTGAGTGAGTGAGTGAATGAGTGAGTGAATGAGTGAGATAGAGAGAGAGAGAGAAAAAAAAGAGAAAGAATGAACACACACAAAAATTCTATACTACATATTTACCCATCACACAACAACTACCTCTCCTTCACTTACCTACTACAGTATAATTATTCCCCCTTCCTTCTGCATCAGGGTGGGGGCGTGGTGAGGTATTCCATCGCCCCTGAGAGTGACCCCGGGCGTCTCTTCTCCGTGGATGGGGTGGGGGCGGTGAGGCTGGTGGGGGGGCTGGATAGGGAGACAGTGGCCGCCCATGAGGTGTTGGTGTGGGCGGTAGACGACGGCATTCCAGCCAGGACAGCCACAGCCACTCTCACAGTAAGTGGATTTGTGTGTGTGTGTGTGTTTGTGTGTGTGTGTGTGTGTGTAAGAGAGAGAGAGAGAGAGAGAGAGAGAGAGAGAGAGAGAGAGAGAGAGAGAGAGAGAGGAATGATTTAATGGCTGCGTCGATCGAGTGTTCGTACGTGAGAAAACTACAGTACATCCTAAAAGAGCCTAACAAAACCGACCCACACATACAGACAACCAACCAACTAACCAACCACCCAACACACCAACTAATTAATCAACCAACCAACTAACCATATAACCAACCAACCAACCAACCAACCAATAAATCCAAAAACAAATTAACTCTCCCCATCTCAGGTGAACGTAACAGACGTGAACGACAACCCACCGTTCCTGTCGTGGCCGCAGGAGGTGTGGGTGGAGGAGAACAGCTCGCCCAGGGTGGTGGCTACCGTTACCCTGGGGGACCCCGACGACTGGCGCCAGGCCCACGGTCCCCCCTTCACCCTGAAACTTGACCCCCTGGCACCAGCACACGTAGCAGCCTCAGTCAAAGTCACCCATGATCAGAGTGAGTGAGTGCATGGATGGGTGAGTGGGTGGGGGAATGAGGATATGGGTGGACTGGGTTTGTGGGTGAGGGAATGAGGATATGGATGGGTGGGTGGGTTTGGCGAGTGGGTTTGTGGGTGAGTGGGGAATGAGTTCATGGATGTGTGGATGGGTTGGGGAGTGTGTGTGAGTAAGTAAGTGGGGGAAGGAGGATATGGATGGGTGGGTGAGGGGTGAATGATTGGTTGGTCGATGAGTGGGTGGGTTGAGGGAGTGTGTTTGTGAGTGAATGAGTGGGAGAGGATGGAGGAGTGTGTTTGTGTGTTAGTGAATTAGTGAATGAGTGTTTGTGTAAGTTTGTGTACGAATGAATAAATCTAAATATGTAAGAGAGATACAAATTATATGAAAGTGTGTAAAAATGAATATAGTCCCTGTAAATAAAATGAAGAGCAGGAAAGAATTAATGCCTCGCCACTTAGCAGAGGGTGACGGAGGGCGTGGGGTGGGCGTGGTGGCTACAGTGCGCGCCTTGGACCGGGAGGAGGCGCGGGAGGTGCTGGTGCCCTTGGTGGTGACTGACGTGGGCTCCCTCAGCGCCACCGTCACCCTCACACTCCACGTCTCAGATCTCAACGACAACCCCATGACCCCAGGAGCCAGGACGGTTATGGTACACACACTCAAGGTTGGTATACGCACACACACACACACACACACACACACACACACACACACACACACACACACACACACTCTCAAGGCTGGTACACACACACACACACACACACTCAAAGTTTGTACACACACACACATTCAAGGCTGGTACACACACACACTTAGGGTTGTTAATATAAATGTTTGAATATAAAGATTTCCAATGCAGACGTACCCAAGGTGAAGGATACATTATGCTTCACCTTTGTCCAGCAGTACATAATGGCAATCACTGTTCCGTCCCATAATACCAATCACTGTACTGGCAACTCAATACAATAATAGAGGTACTTAAGAACCCTGTGATCGTGTATAAAATTGGAGACTTCTGATTCCTCCTAACCATGCCATGAAACAAGCTCCTTCCCTATAGGTGGTGTTTCGTGGCAATATTTGAAGGACTCGTTTACCTCCAATTTTCTGACTACATCACAGGGTCCCTTAAGAGGAGAGTATACTTTTGCTACATACATTGGAGTGCCTCGAATATTCTCTTCTTCAGGAACCGAGGCCAGGGGAGCCGGTGCCCTTAGGGAGAGTGTACGTGCAGGACCCAGACGATGAGGACGACGCAGCCAAGACCTACACCTGGAGACGCCCCCATCCTGGCTTCTCCCTCGACCCCTCCAACGGCCTCCTCACTATGGACCCCCACACGGCTGATGGCAGGTGGGTGGGTCAGGCGGCTACCTCATTCACCTACTGATTATTATTATTATTATTATTATTATTATTATCATTATCATTATCATTATCATTATCATTATCATTATCATTATCATTATTATTATCATTATTATTATTATTATTATTATTATTATTATTATTATTATTATTATTATTATTATTATTATTATTATTATTATCATTATTATCATTATTATTATTATTATTATTATTATTATTTACAGGGAGAAAAGTAGTAGCAGCTTAAGCAATGTTTTGAAATATAAACTTTGGAGTGATATTATATGAGTGAAAATAAACAAACACACAGTGAAATGAAATGGGACAGGTCAGATGTTTTCAGAGAAGTGTATGTATGTAATATTTTTTTTTTTTTTTTTTTTTTTTTTTCAGTTATGAATTGGGGTTTCTCGTTAACGATCTGAGTCAAGGTCAGGTCAATGTGCCAGCCAATGTGACGGTGAAGGTGAGGTCAGTGAGGTCTTATGACGTGACCCAGGCGACTCTGCTCACCCTGGAGGTCACCCCACGTCAGGTCATCACACCGGAAACAAGAGTAAGGTCACTGGGGATGTAAATAGTGAATAATAAATAAGGTCACTGGGGATGTAAATAATAAATAATAATCTACCGTATTTCTGGAATGGTTACCTAGAAGGGGTACAGTATTATCAAAGACAAAAGTCGTGTCGTTCGTTGTCTTATTCCATGATTTGATATAACTTGTGAAACATAATGAAAAAAAAACACCACAATATTTACCAAAGGTTTCCACCAAATTTAATTCCACGACTTTTGCCTTTGATAGTACATGATATTGTTACTATGATTGTGTAGTGTGAATTGGTTGTCTATGAGAATAATATGTGAGTGTTGAACAATTTTATCTTTTGAGATGAATACAACCAACGATTGGAGTTTCAATCATGGTTGTGGGAAGTCTTGGTCAAGTTATTCTGCCATGATACAGATACTTATTGTTATGGGAAATAATGTTGTGCTTTCATTCATATACCAGGATGGATCTTCCTTACTACACCGTCTAGTGGTCGCCTCACGTGCCTGGGTGAAGGGAGGCAGCGGTGAGGTGTTGGCTTGGCTGGATGACGTGCAACAGGCAGAGGAGGCCAAGAGAGGCATAGGGAGGCGAGGAGAGACAACAACAAAGAGACGAGGAGGTGATGGCAGAAACATGGAAACAGAGAGGAGGAGAGGAGAAGTGAGGGTGAGCGAGGAAATGAGGAGAGGAGAAGTAAGAGTGAGCGAGGAAATGAGGAGAGGACATGGAAGGCAGACACATATGGAGAGGAGAGACGAGATGAGGAGACAAGGTGGGACGACTACGACACAAGGAAGTGAGCGACTGATGCTGGACAGGTCAAGGTCAAAGACAGGGTCAGTGTTAAGTCAGGACCCGCCCAGGACCCGTGTATGGGTAGTGGCTCCTGGTGTACGTAATCTGAACCACATCCTCCTCTACCACAGACAACAAGTAAGTTATATAATAGTCACTCTATATTCTGACCACAACACAACTCTTAATAATACTCTAACCATCACACAACTCTTATTAATACAACCAGTCAGACATCTCATTCATACCATGGACGACTCGTATCAATATTACAATTTAATAACGCATGTACACTGATGTGGAAAATGAAAAAGAGATAGTTAAAGATTATACAAAATGCAATAAACTGAAAAGCTAGCTCTGTCTGTCTGTCTGTCTGTCTGTCTGTCTCTCTCTTTCTCTGTCTCTCTCTCTCTGTGTCTCTCTGTCTGTCTGTCTGTCTCTCTCTCTCTTTTTTCTATATTATATTTTTTACCTTAATCGATACACCATCAGGAGTAAAGTAAAGTAAGTAATATCCTGCCGTGCTTCCTCCTACAGTTGTCCGAGGCTGTGGGCGTGGGCGTGGGTGCCGTGGGTGTGTCTGGGTGTGAGGAGGGAGC
This sequence comes from Petrolisthes manimaculis, assembly GCA_034508575.1. NCBI lineage: Eukaryota > Metazoa > Arthropoda > Malacostraca > Decapoda > Porcellanidae > Petrolisthes > Petrolisthes manimaculis. The sequence continues at coordinate 18,301 of JAWZYT010007169.1, read as the reverse complement.
GAGGGAGTGTGGGTGTTGGGCGTGGGTGGAGCTGGGTGAAGGGTTCGCGGTGGTAGACGCTAACCTAACAGCCATAGTGGGTCCCCGGGTTGTGGTGAGACGCAGGTGTGACTGTCATGCCCCTACACCTGTCCTGACCCACACCTGCCGTCCTGACACCTGCCTCAATGGGGGTCGCTGCGTCCCTACACTCTTGGGCACCAGGTCAGTATAAAGATCAGGCACCAGGTCAATATAAAGATCAGGCACCAGGTCAGTATAGAGTAGGCACGTGTTTCATTCACCCCATAATTAAGGATGGGTCCATATGGTTTGGCAGTATAGGATATTATTATTGTCTTGGTTCACTTTTGTCATTACTCGAACTTCAATGGGAATGTTAAGAAGTATTTACTATGATGTGTGTTTTATGATAAGATGTGTGTATTTTGTTTATGATAAGGTGTGTGAAATTTATGATAAGGTGTGTGTGTTTTATGATAAGGTGTGTGTGTTTTAATATAAGGTGTGTGTGTTTTAAGATAAGGTGTGTTGTGTTTTGTTTATGATAAGATGTGTGTGTGTTGTTCCTTCCTGTAGGTGTATATGTCCGTACAATACCTGGGGCTCCCGTTGTAAGGTGATCAGTCGTCACTTCGAGGGTGGTGGTGAGGGTCGTGGTGAAGACCCTGGTGGTGGCGGGTGGGTGTGGCTGCCTGCCCTGCCCTCCTGTGCCGAGGTCCACCTGAGTCTGGAGATACTGACGCTGGCCCAAGACGCCCTTATTCTCTACTCCGGCCCTCAGAGCCTTCCTCAGCGCCTTCTGCAGGATGCTCAGAGTCCGTTGAGCAACACAAGAGACGCGGCAACATCTGTACCTCCCACTGAAGGACACGACGAAGCCAGACAATCTTCTCCTGACGAAGATGACATGACACCAGACGCCAGCAGCCTGAAGGAGGGAGGGAGGGTGTCTGACGGAGGTAGTGACGTGGTGTTGGTGGAGTTGAGGGCTGGGCGACCCTTCCTCCTGTTGGACCTCGGGGGCGGGGCCGTCACCCTTGCCCTCAACGCCTCCTACTCCCTCGCAGACAACACCTGGCACAGAATAGACCTCATCTGGAAGGACGAAGTGAGTCAAGGCTGTGTGTGTATGTGTGTGTGTTATGTGTGTGTGTGTTATGTGTATGTGTGTGTGTTATGTGTGTGTGTCAATTAATTCTATACCAATGTTCTCCCCACCTCAGCTTGTGGAGATGATCGTAGACTTGTGTTCTGGTGAGAGTCAGGACGGGAGGTTTTCAGAGGATCCCACCACCACGTCCTCCTCCACTTCCTCCACCAATACCACCTTCCTCCCTGACGCCCACACCTGCAGGGGCGCCGCCAGACTACCAGGGACCGCCCACACCCACACCAGAGCCACCCACACCCACACCAGGGCCACCCATAGTCACACCAGGGCCACCCATAGTCACACCAGGGCCACCCATAGTCACATCAGGGCCACCCATAGTCATTCCTGGACACACACACACACAGGAACCACCCACACACACCCTGGGGCCGCCCACACACACCCAGGAGCAGCCCACACACACCCAGGAGCTGCCCACACCCACCCTGAGGCCGCCCACATCCTGAACAGTGGGCGTCCCTTACAGTTGGGCGGCGTGGCTCACCCGGTACTGGTTGACGCCCCACACGGCTCCTCCACGCCCCTCAAACTCGTCCCCTTCACCGGCTGCGTCAGGAACCTCAGAGTGAACAGAGAGGTGAGAGTGAACAGAGAGGTAGGTGAGAGTGAACAGAGAGGTGAGAGTAAACAGAGAGGTGAGAGAGTGTACCATACTATTGTTCCCGTCTGTACACATGCCTCTCTATCGTTTAATCGTTTACACTGTCAGATGATTCACACAGACACGTGGGTTGGGTTTGACAGGTCAGTTAATAGAGGGTACGGACAAAAACCGATGAGAATGATGAAAACAAATCTATATTACAACTTCATAATAGGTTATAGTTCAGTTACAAGGTTTGGTTCACAACTACTCTTTTCTCCAACACTTCTAAAATTTTACATCATCTCAGCAGCAGCATCAGGGAACGAGAGAGACGAACCTGGATTTTTCTTACGTAGCTATATTGTATAATTGGCGGGTATATATTTTTATTTAATGTATGCTGTCAGGTAAAAGGACCGACAGTATATTGAAATGCTTTAATGGATGTGCTGTTGTTGTTGATTGAGATACTCGTACATTTAAAAAAAAAAAATAATAAATATTATACTGTTTTTAGTCTTGGAAATAATTATGCAATGTATCAATATTTTCTGCACAATTATGAGTCATTCAAAAAGTGTGTGAAACGAGGTTTTGAAGCCAACTTTACAGAGATGCAAAAATAGGTGTGTGTATTTGTATGTGTGTTGTATAAAGAGCAAAAGAGAGAGATACACTAGTAACAGAGAAATTGACACTGTAAAAAGAGACAAATATATATCACGATACTAACACTTCCTACCTTTCTTCCTTCCTTTCTTCCTTCCTTCCTTCCTTTCTTCCTTCCTTCCTGCCTTCCATCCTACCTACCTTCCATCCTTCCTTCCTTCCTTCCTTTCTTCCTTCTACCTTCCTTCCTTCCATCCATCCATCCTACCTACCTACCTACCTTCATACCTTCCTTCCTACCTACCTACCTTCAATCCATCTTTCCTACCTTCCTTCCTTCCTTGCTGGTGGTGGTGGTGAAGGTGTTAGACTTGGGGGAGAACCTACTCAGCAGACACAGTTCTCCAGGGTGTCCATCAGCTGACTGTCTCCATGCAGGCCTCAGCTGTGGTCTCCATGCAAGGTCAGTCACTCACTCACTCAATTAGGCACGAGCATCGACCCAACATTTTTTTAATTTTTAGTTTCGTGTCGTGTGTATCTGTAGTGAACATCAGAGAAATATAAACTTGCTAGAAATACGAGTATACTTTTTAAATAGTTTTGAAAATATGTATAATTTTGTTCTCGTTCAATCAGCATGTGTTGTGGTATTCTTCTTTGACCTAACCAAGGCTTAAACTTTGGTAATTATGATCTTTATATTTAAAAAGGACACAACACGGTACTAATTAAACCTTACCTAATATTATATAGGACCTAATCTTGTATATCATTTGTATTCCCATCCTCTCATCCTAATTCACCCATGTATTTTGTATAGGACCTAATCTTGTATATAATTTGTATTCCCATCCTTTCTCATCCTAATTCACCCATGTATTTAGTATAGGACCTAATCTTGTATATAACTTGTATTCCCATCCTCTCTAATAAACCTAATTCACTCATGTTGTCGCCAGGTGTCGTGGTGGTGGTGCCGGTGAGTTGCGTTGTGAGTGTGAGGGAGGATGGTGGGGTGGAGGAGGGGGTCAGTGTTCTACCCCCACCATCCCTGCTACCTTCCTTCTCAATAGCTATGTCAGGCTGGCCCTCTCCTTCACTCCTCTAGGCTACACCACCACACTCACTCTTAGGTAAGCAAGAATTGGTTGGTTGGTAGTGTATCTGGGTACTTACTTGGTTGGTTGGTTGGTTGGTTGACTAGTTGGTTGGTTGAATGGTCTGTATTAACCATTACATAAAAGACATATATGTTGCTTGCATTACACTTAAAAGAAGTAAGTTCCCTCTACATGTCAATAAAAATTAAAGTGGTTTGTTGTTTTGTATTTCCCAGATTCCGTACGAGGAAAGGTGGAGGTCAGCTGGTGTCGTTGTCGTCGGAGCAGGAGAGGGACCACTTGGCTCTCTTACTCGTCAACTCTCGCCTCTGTCTCTTCCTTCAGTTACACCCCGACCCTGTCACCTCACTCTGCCTCACTCATGCCCAGGTCACGGACGGACAGTGGCATTCCGTCTCGGCTGTCAGGTCAGTGGAAAATAATACTAATATATCAGGTCACCATATCTTATCGCACCAAAACTTTACCCATATCAAGGAAGTATCGTTTGTATCCTTTAGGTAACCATCGAATAAAAAAATAATAATGTTTATATCTTAACGTATTCCATCTATAACATACTGGAAAGAATATTTGATTATTTTTATATGTCGTGAGAGAAATAAATGATCCTGTCTATGTGTTTATAATGTGGGAAACTTACATATTCAAACCATCCGTTTTCTACCCTAAGGGATGACTTTTTAAATTAGGAAATACGAGGTAATCATGGCCAGACTCGAGACCACCAAACACACACACACACAAACACCAACACACAAACACCGACACACACACACACACACACTTTCTCGAACCCCTAAAAGATTAATCAGCAACTCATACTTTCTGGAACCCCTATGAATTAATCAGTATAGTACTCCCGTTGGCTCGTGTGTGTGTGATGTAATAATCCTTTACTGGCAATACTGCTAATGTAGTTTCATCAAAGGTAGAGTATGATGCTATGGTGGCTGAAGGATATTAGCTGATGTTAGGAAAGTCTAGAGATTAATGAAAAGAGAGTGAAGGAGAGATAGGTGAAGTGAGGTGGGAAGGAGAGAGGTGTGGATAGGTGAGATGAGGTGTGGTGGGAAGGAGAGAGGTGTGGTGGGAAGGAGAGAGGTGTGGTGGGATGGAGAGAGGTGTGGTTAGGTGAAGTGAGGTAGGAAATAGAGATGAGGTAGGAAGGAGAGATGTGTGGTTAGGAGAGGCGAGGTAAAAGACACCTTGTATTAACTGTAAATTATAATAAAACAGATACCGGTACCTTGTAATACTAAAACTATAATAAACAGATACCACGTAATAACTAAAATAATGTGTTGTTATGTTCCCCTTTGGTCCTCTTTAGACAAGGCAGTGCAACCTTCCTGGAGGTGGACGATGGAGACGGTGACCTGTACAATTCTTCCGTCACTCTGGAGGGGCGGCGTCTCATGCAGGTGGATGGAGAGCAGGGCGTACAGCTGGGGGGCGCCTCGTCTCTCCTTCTGCAGCAGTCACAGCCTCTTCAGTATTTCGATGGTTGGTGATGATGTTAATTAACTAACGATAGGTGAATTAATTAACAAAGTAACTAACTAAACTGCCTAACAAACTAACTATAGGTGAACTAACTGTCTAACAAACTAACTATTGGTGAATTAACTGTCTAATAAACTAAACAACTAACTAGCTAAACTATCTAACAAACAATCTAACAAATTAACTATAGGTGAACTAAATTTCTAACAAACTAACTAACTAACAAACCAACGAACTAACTACAGGTGACCTAATTTGACAGGGTGCATAGATGACGTTCGTATAGGGGGTCGTCGTGTCCCCCTGCCCCCTGCCACCAACGCCACTCACTGGGGCGGGGCTCTGGAGTGGCAGGGGGTGGAAGCAGGGTGTGTGGCTCCCTCTGCCTGTACCAACCTCACCTGTCCTCCACCACTCACCTGTACGGATACCTGGAGAGACCACACCTGCTCGTAAGTCATTTGTTTTGATATTGTTGTGTTGTGGTAATAGCCTACATCAAAATAAGGCACTACTGTATATTCTCTATGTTGTTGTTGTGGTACAGGTGTGGTGAAGGCTGGGTGCTAGACAGACAGCAGGGGACGTGTGTGGAAGAGGACCAGTGTGTGTGGCAACCCTGTCTCAATGGTGGCTCCTGCCTTCACAACCACCACGGTATATAGAAACAAACACACACACACACACACACACACACACACACACACACACACACATCGTCCCTCACTCAACTCATGCATCTTCCCACACCTCAGAAACTAACAATTTCAAAATGACACATTCCTGGAAATAAAAAGAATAATATAAAAAAATGTTGGCTATGAATTCACTCTATGTGGTTGTTGTTGTTGTTTGTAATGTATTGACGAGTGTATAATTTTACAGGTGGTGGGTACATGTGTGTGTGTCCAAGTGGGTTTAGTGGAGTACATTGTCGCCTTCCTGACGTAGGGGACACTTCACTCAAGATTTCCCTGGGGGCCTTGGTGGCTATCCTGGTGTGGTGTGCCTTCCTTCTGCGTGAGTATTATACACTCACATTATTATTTACATAGAAAAAGGGAATTAATTGTACCCTTCCTTCTGCGTGAGTCTTACAGTCACGTTGTTACTTACATAGAAAAGGGAATTAATTGTACCTTCCCTTCCCAGTGAATCTTAAAGTCACGTTGATACTTACATAGAAAATGGAATTAATTGTACCTTCCCTTCCCAGTGAGTCTTACAGTCACGTTGTTACTTACATAGAAAAAGGGAATTAATGGTACAGTACTGAGTGAGTGAGTGAGTGAGAATGAATGATGGTTGAAGGAGGTAATACGTTGGGGGTAAATTTGATTCGAGTTGATTAATGATTCCCCCAAAGATCATGAACTAACATTATCTTATTAAATAATTTTTATCAACAGTTTCATCCTTGTCAATAATTATAATTCTCAATAAGAACATCAACATTCATAATCATCACCATGAATTAAATAAACAATACCTAATCACATTCATAATCAAAACCATGAATTAAATAAACAGTAAACATCATCATAAATTATATAAACAATACGTTAATAATCCCATGGTTTGTCTCATAATCATATTCATAAGCATCACCATAAATTATATAAATAATAAACATCATCATAAATTAAATAAACAATAAACATCATCATGAATCAAATAAACACTAGGTTATTATATTAAGACGTGGTTTGTTTCAGTGTTGGTGTGTGCCTTCCTGCTACACCAACACCACAAACGGTCTGGGATGAGGAGGGGCGACACACATACCGAGAACAAGGGAGCGGGGACGGGGAAGGGAGAGCCGCCCCCTCCACCCTGCGCCCACACCACCACACCCAACCTACTCCAGCTCCAGCTACTCCACCCACCCACTGCCAATGGTCGTACTCCCTCAGCCACCAACCCAAACATTGCAGGTGAGGATTAGAGATTTTATATAGGGTCTCTAGTGAGGATTGGTGATGTGTAAATCTTCACCAATACTTCCTTCATGCTCTGTGTTTCTTAATTAAGGAGATATTATATTGGTGGTGAAATCCTACTGGCGTGATGATCAAATACGGTGAATAAAACCCACTCTTGTCGACGGAATGAATAAGAGTGGGTTTTCTTCATGGTGGTGGTTGAGAACTGTGTGTATACATTGTCCAGAAGAGATAATATTAATAGTCTCACCTTGAGTACATTGTTTACAGACGTTGATGTTCTACAAGTGGAAGTGGCGTCAGTGAGTAGCAGTGTGGAAGGTCGTGAGTACTGTTGTAGCAGCAGACAACAACAACAACAGCAGCGAGGAGGTGGAGGAGGTGGAGGAGGCGTGGGGCAGCAACAACAACAACAGCAGGAGCAACAGGGCGACGGTGGTGCCACTCCAGGCTACGGTGACGACCTACGGAACTACTGCTATGAGGGTGAAGGTTCCTCCCCAGGCTCACTTTCTTCATGTGAGCCAATTTCTAGTACACATAATAATATATCATGTCTATGTATAAATGAATAAATATTGTAGCCAAAACAACAAACAAACCAATTTTCACCCCAAAGTTTCACGTGTATTTTCCTTAGAGTTTATATACATGTGGGTCGGGCAGTTTCTCCTTCGTTTACATATAAGCAACATTTACTTGCCAAAACAATATGATGCTTTAAAAACATAATATAATTTACGTTGGTGAAGTTGTGTTGGCAGGTTCCTAGCAGCTGAGAGTTTAAGCCAGATCTAATCAGTTCATCTGCACTTTTATACCAAGTCAGTCAGAAAGAAACACAAATATTATGGCATCATAAATCTTGGACCCCAAACATACCACACACATATAAACATATATGCATGCATACATTCATATTTACACACACACACACGATTATACATGCATACGATGATACATATATACATAGACACAGGTTCATACATATTTATATTTATATATACATACTTGCATACACATATACGTTCATACATATATACATAGGCCTACATACACATATACAAATATATAAGCCCACATACAGTACATATACACGTAAATACATACATACATACATATAACTATGTGTGTGTGTATGTGTGTGTATGCAGGTCTGGAGAGTTGTAGCGGCAGTAGCAAGTTCCTCGGAGGGTTCAGAGAAGTGGCCCACATGTTGGAGTCTTGACACACGACCCCCAGCCCTCACTCCACCCCCACCCCACGACCCACACCCACACCACCACCACCCCTACCAACCCTACCAACCCTCACCTCTGTTACCCTCCTCACACCTCCCTCCTCACCACCACCACCACCACTGTCCTCCCTCACCGTGCCCACCTCCACCATCACCACCACCACCACCACTACCAGATCTGAGAGGTGAAGATGGGTCCACGTATCCACAACCCAAGCTAGGTAAGTACTATGTATGGTATGTATCTCAAAGTATATATAGTTGTGGACATAAGAATTAAACACATATGAAACTGGGGGCCCTCACTGACCATAGGGTAGTGCTTGATATTTTGGGGTATTGATAATAATAGTTTTGGTGACTAAAAAATAATAAAAGGGACAGAGAATATGAATAATAATAGTTTGGATGACTGAGAATAATAATAGTTTTGGTGACTGAAAAAATATAACAGGGACTGAGAATATGATTAATAATAGTTTTGATGACTGAGAATAATAATAGTTTGGATGACTGAGATTAATAATAGTTTTGGTGACTAAACAATAATAACAGGGACTGAGAATACGATTAATAAATAATAGTTTGACCCTGTTGTCCAATTCGTCTAGGTGTGAGGGGGAGGCGGTGAGGAGGAGCTGCCTGGTGATGGTGATGGTGATGGTGATGGTGATGGTGATGGTGGTGGTGGTGGTGGTGGTGAGAGTGAGGGAGCTCGTAGGGGCGTCTACACCAGGATACAGAGGGCGTTGGGGGATCACCTGCATAATATTGAAGAGTGTCTGTGTGGAGTTGGTGGTGATAAGGGCCTGCGTCAACAAGAATATGATCCGGTAAGGTACAATACACTGTCTTGTCTCCTGTGTAAAAAAGGGTGTGGTCAGAATCATGATTACTCTTGTGTTGGTGATTTGAAAGGTCTCTGATTCCTCCAAACTATGCCACGAAACAGAGCCCCTATTAGTGTGCCATTGAGGGGGTCTGTTTTCTGCTATAGTTAAGAGGAATCCAATTAACCAACATTAGCACCTTCCTTTAACTAAGAGAGAAGTAGGAAATTTTTACAGAACTTTGCAATTTGAATACTTTCCTTTATAATGGAATATAGCTACGAACATCAAATTATAATCTTGAATAATAATGTGCCTCGTGCGACAACACAGCTAAGTACAATTGCCTGCACTTATAACTGGTACAGGAGAAGAGGAATGGTATCGCTGAATGTACCAAGTATAAGTGCTGGCAACTGTACTTCGACCCTTCTAAAACATACATACACAACTTGGACTTTGCTCTTTACCCGACAGTTATAAGTCGACCCTTCTAAAACATACATATACAACTTATACTTTGCTCTGCTCTTTACCCTACAGTGATGGTGAGGCTTTTGACACCACCATACAGGACGTCAGACACACTTATACTACTTCTCACTCACTCGTGGCTCACTTCTATTGAGGGTCACTGAAGGTTGAGGGGGTGACAGTGGCCAGGTCAGGTCAGGAGGAACACGTTTACTGATGTGTGTTGACTGACTAGTGTTGTTGTTGTTGCAGGTTTGTATCGTATTTGTTTCTCTAGTCTGTCTTGCTGGTTGTTGTTGTTGTGTATACCTATAGCTTTCTGTCTGTCTCTCTATATTTATCCATCCATATATCTAATTCAATCTTTCTGTCTTTTTATCTATTCATCTGTCATTCTGTCTTATGTTGTATGAGTAGGGAGAGAGATAAAGAGAGGGGGTGGGATGGAAAACAAGAAGAGGAAGTGGGGAAAGAGGGAGGGGGATGCAAGAATAAAGCAGAGAAGGGGGAGGGACACAAAACAAGAAGAGGGAGGTGGGAAAGAGGGAGGGGGGATACAAACAGAAAGTATAAAGCATGAAAACTAATGACTATCTACCACTGTCTCCCCCAACACACACACACACACACACACACAACAACAGGTGAAGGACGTGTGAGGCTCTCCCTGAGGAATCAACACTTGCTGGAGTTGTTTTTATACTTGGAGTTGACCCCATCCACTGTCACACACACCAGCCCCTTCGTCTATTCTCTGACATGCATTGCCTCTCTTCCCCATGCAGCCCCAGCCACTCAGACACTCACCCACTCCACCTGCATAGCTTCAACCACCATCACCACCACTACCACTACCACTACTATCACCTCCTCCACCTCCACTACCACCTTCGCCACCGTCACCAACCACTACCACCACCTCCACCACCACCACCACCTCCACCACCTGCTCCTCCACCACCTCCACCACCACCACCACTTTCCCTCGCTTCCCTCCCAACCACAGCTGTGTACAGTCAGCTTCAGAAGTCTTCTATGCGCCCCACTTCACCTCTGAACACGAACGAACGAACATACGAACTTGAGCAGCTGACTGTACATACATACATACATACATACATACATACATACATACATACATACATACTTCACTTCTCGTCTGGTCCTCACATGACACTTTAATAATCCAAGGCAGATTTTTTTTTTTTTTTTTTTTTTTGTATCTACCGATTTTTTTTTTTTTTTTCCACGGACTCTGGTTGATATCACTCGTTGACTTGTAACTATATAAATATATTTTCATGTTGTTAAAGAAGAAGAAGATGATGATGATGATGATGATATTAAAGATGATGAAAATAAAGGAAGGAGAGAGTAATATAATTATGGTGTTTGTTTTATCCATGCTAGTGTGTGTGTGTGTGTGTGTGTGTGTGTGTGTGTGTGTGTGTGTGTGTGTGTGTGTGTGTGTGTGTGTGTGTGTGTGTGTGTGTGTGTGTGTGTGTGTGTGTGTGTGTGTGTGAGGGACGAGGAAAGGTGTGGTCAGAGAGAGAGAGAGAGAGAGAGAGAGAGAGAGAGAGAGAGAGAGAGAGAGAGAGTATGGCAGGGGTAGAGGTAGAGTAGTGGGTAGGGTATGGGTTGGTGTGGCAGGGGTAAGGCCAGGCAAGACAGTAGTGGGTTAGGGGCCTTCGTGTCGGTCACATGCCCACCTCCTCTTCCGTGCCCACACCAGTATTACACGTGCACTCCATTACACGTGCACCAGTCTGAATATTTAGACGTGCACCAGTCTGAATATTTACACGTGCACTCCAATACACGTGCACCAGTCTGAACTATTACACGTGCACCAGTTTGAACTAGTACACGTGCACTCCATTACACGTGCACCAGTCTTCACCATTACACGTGCGGTAATAATCACAAAAAAAAAAAACACACACATACACCAATCTATACAAATAAACATCGACTGCAAAAACAACAACAACAAAAACAACAACAACAAAAACAATAACAACAATAATAATAATAATAATAAAAACGTGCAGTAAAGTAATCAAAAGGAAATACAGTGAAATGAAAAAGTAAAGTGTAAGTGAAAATAAAAAACAAAAACAAAAACTACTGTGAGGAAATAAACAAAACCATATTGAAAAAATAAATTAAGTTAGTATTTTTGTTTATAAAAATGACAAGTAACATGTTATTCTGGTGTAATTAAAAGTATGAATAACAAGAACCATAACGCTACTCAATCTGTCATCCTCATAACTTAATTAATAGAAAAAAAGGAGGAAAAATAAAAGACAAAAATAAAAAAAAGGAAAAAGGGTAAGACAAAAATAGAAAAATAAAGGAAAATAAAGTAAGAAAAAATAGAAAAAAGGAGAGGGGAAAAACACATTGAATTTAGACACGAACATTTCTTGGTGACTGGACGTAATTTGTATTTTTTATTGTTTAAGTTCTTTATTTATCTTTAGTACAAGCCCTAACAACACTCTGGGGAACGTAGATACTAAATGTCATGAACTTATGCATTCTGAAAAACAAATATATATAGTTTATCCGGGTATGATGCCTCGGAGGGGGGGGGAAGGGAGGGGACTGAATATTATTAAAAGCACTTGCAATATTGAATCATGTTAAAGACGCCATCCACACGTGAGTTAACCCGTACAGACTAATTAGATGAAGAGGGTTAACTAACTAATTAATAGGTTCGATGGACACTACACGAACAACAGCAACAACATGAATCAACAACAACAACAACCACAACAACCACAACATAACGAGTGCAACATGAAGAAGAGAACACATATTATAAGCAAAATGGATGTAATGGCCAACGATATCGTATGGTTTAATGACAGACCACAAAAACAATAATAATAAAAATAATAATAATAACAAAACCACAACAACAACCACCAACCAACCAACCAAGAGGGAGTATAGGACAAGGGTATATAAACTCTTCTAATAAGATCGAGGTGAGTCAGGATGCAGACAGCCTACGCCAGGATTGTACATGACCGTCACCTTCAGAGGACACAGAGGGGGTCGGCTGAGGTGGAGGGTAGGAAGCCAGTCAAGACCTTTGCCACTGTTGTCAAGGATCTGTGTCGTCGCCTCATTGCCTTCCTCTTCACTCAGGTATTGCTTTGGTACTGTATTGTTTGTTTGTGTGTGTGTGTGTATGTGAGAGAGAGAGAGGGGGGGATATGTTTGTGTGTACATGTATGTGAATGGGAGTGGGCGTGGGTGTGATTTGCATCTATTTGTATTTGCTTGCATGCATTCGTTATATATCCATATATATTTCTGTATGTACCACAGAAAAAGGAGCTGAACATAAAGTAATTAAACGCACATTACTGAAAGAATAAGATAGACCTATAGATCAGCAATTCAAGACATAACAACACTCGTGAGAATCTACCTGACCTCTGAGTGTGTTGTTGTGGTGGTGGTGGTGACACAGGTGGGCGTGTGTGGACTGGTGGTGGCCTACAACATCCTGGGAGCCTTCATCTTCAGAGCCGTCGAGGGGAAGTTTGGCGACCCGACCCCTGAGGAAACGGCCAGCCACCTTCGGGAGGAGATGGTGGGGCGTCTCTGGAACGTGACCATCAAACTCAATGTCCTGGAGGAGGGGCTGTGGCGGCAGGAGGTGGTCGGGGCCCTCGAGGACTTCCAGAAGAGTGTGGTGCCCCTGGTGAAGACTCGGGGGTACCGTGGTGTGCTGCCCCTCGAAGCCTGGTCCTTCAGTGCTGCCCTCATGTACTCCCTCAGCGTCTACACCA
>JAWZYT010007168.1:0-19375 GCA_034508575.1 Petrolisthes manimaculis | reverse complement strand
GGATGGTGTGGTTTGTGGTGGTTTGTGGGGTTGGTGTGGTTTGTGGTGGTATGATGGTTGGGTGGTGGTTTGTGGTGGTTTGTGGGTTGGTGTGGTTTGTGGTGGTTTGTGGGATGTGAGGAGGGGGACGAAGAAGAACGGGAGGATGAGGGAGAGAGATGATGAGGATGGAGGAATGAGGGATGATGAGGGATGAGAAGGACTGAGGGATGATGAGGGATGACGAAGGAATGAGGGATGATGAAGGGATGAGAAGGAATGAGGGATGATGAGGGATGGAAGGAATGAGGATGATGAGGATGAGAAGGAATGAGGATGATGATGGATGAGGAAGGAGATGAAGGGATGATGAGGGATGAGAAGGAATGAAGGATGATGAGGGATGAGAAGGAATGAGAGGATGATGAGGGATGAGAAGGAATGAGGGATGATGAGGGATGAGAAGGAATGAGGGATGATGAGGGATGAGAAGGAATGAGGGATGATGAGGGATGAGAAGGAATGAGGGATGATGAGGGATGAGAAGGATGAGGGATGATGAGGGATGAGAAGGAATGAGGGATGATGAGGGATGAGAGGATGAGGGATGCTGAGGGATGAGAAGGACTGAGGGATGATGAGGGATGAGACGGATGAGGGATGATGAGGATGAGACAGGAATGAGGGATGATGAGGGATGAGAAGGAATGAGGGATGATGAGGGATGAGAAGGAATGAGGGATGGAGGGATGAGAAGGAATGAGGATGATGAGGGATGAGAGGAAGAGGGATGATGAGGATGAGAAGGATGAGGGATGATGAGGGATGAGAAGGAATGAGGGATGATGAGGGATGAGACGGAATGAGGGATGATGAGGGATGAGAAGGAATGAGGGATGATGAGGGATGAGAAGGAATGAGGGATGATGAGGGATGAGAAGGAATGAGGGATGATGAGGGATGAGAAGGAATGAGGGATGATGAGGATGAGAAGGACTGAGTGATGATGCGGGATGAGAAGGAATGAGGGATGCTGAGGGATGAGAAGGAATGAGGGATGATGACGAGGATGAGAAGGAATGAGGGATGATGAGGGCTGAGCAGGAATGAGGGATGATGAGGGATGAGAAGGAATGAGGGATGATGAGGGCATGAGAAGCGAATGAGGGATGCTGAGGGATGACGAAGGAATGAGGGATGATGAGGGATGAGACGGCATGAGGATGATGAGTGAAGAGCCGGAATGAGGGCTGATGAGGGAAGCGAAGGCATGAGGGACTGATGCGGGATGCGAACGGCACTGAGGGATGCTGAGGGATGACTGCAGGCAGAGGAATGAGGTGAAGGCTTTCATCTCCTTCCATCTTTCATCATCTTTCATCTCCTTCCATCTTTCATCATCTTTCATCTCCTTCCATCTTTCATCATCTTTCATCTCCTTCCATCTTTCATCATCTTTCATCTCCTTCCATCTTTCATCATCTTTCATCTCCTTCCATCTTTCATCATCTTTCATCTCCTTCCATCTTTCATCATCTTTCATCTCCTTCCATCTTTCATCATCTTTCATCTCCTTCCATCTTTCATCATCTTTCATCTCCTTCCATCTTTCATCATCTTTCATCTCCTTCCATCTTTCATCATCTTTCATCTCCTTCCATCTTTCATCATCTTTCATCTCCTTCCATCTTTCATCATCTTTCATCTCCTTCCATCTTTCATCATCTTTCATCTCCTTCCATCTTTCATCATCTTTCATCTCCTTCCATCTTTCATCATCTTTCATCTCCTTCCATCTTTCATCATCTTTCATCTCCTTCCATCTATCATCATCTTTCATCTCCTTCCATCTTTCATCATCTTTCATCTCCTTCCATCTTTCTCATCTTTCATCTCCTTCCATCTTTCATCATCTTTCATCTCCTTCATTCATCATCTTTCATCTCCTTCCATCTTTCATCATCTTTCATCTCCTTCCATCTTTCATCATCTTTCATCTCCTTCCATCTTTCATCATCTTTCATCTCCTTCCATCTTTCATCATCTTTCATCTCCTTCCATCTTTCATCATCTTTCATCTCCTTCCATCTTTCATCATCTTTCATCTCCTTCCATCTTTCATCATCTTTCATCTCCTTCCATCTTTCATCATCTTTCATCTCCTTCCATCTTTCATCATCTTTCATCTCCTTCCATCTTTCATCATCTTTCATCTCCTTCCATCTTTCATCATCTTTCATCTCCTTCCATCTTTCATCATCTTTCATCTCCTTCCATCTTTCATCATCTTTCATCTCCTTCCATCTTCATCTCTCTCCTCCTCTTTCATCATCTTTCATCTCCTTCCATCTTTCATCATCTTTCATCTCCTTCCATCTTTCATCATCTTTCATCTCCTTCCATCTTCATCATCTTCCTCTCCATCTTCATCATCTTTCATCTCCTCATCTTTCATCATCTTTCATCTCCTTCCATCTTCATCATCTTCATCTCATCTTTCATCATCTTTCATCTCCTTCCATCTTTCATCATCTTCATCTCCTTCATCTTCATCATCTTCATCCTTCCATCTTTCATCATCTTTCATCTCCTTCCATCTTTCATCATCTTTCATCTCCTTCCATCTTTCATCATCTTTCATCTCCTTCCATCTTTCATCATCTTTCATCTCCTTCCATCTTTCATCATCTTTCATCTCCTTCCATCTTTCATCATCTTTCATCTCCTTCCATCTTTCATCATCTTTCATCTCCTTCCATCTTTCATCATCTTTCATCTCCTTCCATCTTTCATCATCTTTCATCTCCTTCCATCTTTCATCATCTTTCATCTCCTTCCATCTTTCATCATCTTTCATCTCCTTCCATCTTTCATCATCTTTCATCTCCTTCCATCTTTCATCATCTTTCATCTCCTTCCATCTTTCATCATCTTTCATCTCCTTCCATCTTTCATCATCTTTCATCTCCTTCCATCTTTCATCATCTTTCATCTCCTTCCATCTTTCATCATCTTTCATCTCCTTCCATCTTTCATCATCTTTCATCTCCTTCCATCTTTCATCATCTTCCATCTCCTTCCATCTTTCATCATCTTCCATCTTCCATCTTTCATCATCTTCCATCTTCCATCTTTCATCATCTTCCATCTTCCATCTTCCATCATCTTCCATCTTCCATCTTCCATCTTTCATCTTTCATCTTCCATCTTTCATCTTCCATCTTTCATCTTCCATCTTCCAGACTGGTAATCAAAATGTCCTTCCCCTCTGCACCAACCTTCACTTTCTTTAAGGGGAGAGTTTTTTGTTGGTAAATTGGAGCACCTCAATTCCTCCAAAGTATGCCAGGAAACAGGACCAGATGAACAAAGATAATGGTGTTTCGTTGCTTGGAATTGATTGGGGGATTCACTTGCTCCAGATTTACCAACACAAAACTTCCCCCATTAATAAGAGAAGATTCTTTTGTTGGATGGAAGGTTTGTGATTTCTCCAAACTGTTCCACGAAACAACAGATCCCTATTAGTACCATTGAGGGTGTCTGTTTTCTAGTATAGTTAGGAGGAATCAGTAGCCAACAACACCGTCTCCATAAACACCACAATAATATTTCTTGAACATGGAGAATACAATTGTTTTTAGGGCCACATGCAAGAATATCCGTGCATGGTATGGGCGATGGCTGCATGTCATAGTACCGGTACGATGGTTCTGTACTGTGTGTCTAGGGAGTGAGTCATCGTACTTTTACCATGCGATCGTCAACACCAATGTATGTATGTATGTATGTTCTTGCATATACAGTCGACCCAAGATGTTGCACGATATGGTTGTTGGACGTGACTATGATTCTGTCAGTTGTGGGAGTGTTACTAGTAGGTCTGTGTGTGTGTGTGTGTGTGTGTGTGTGTGTGTGTGTGTGTAAGGTGTGTGTTTGTGTGTAAGGTGTATGTGTGTGTGTATGTACGTGTGGTGTAGGGGCGTGTATGTCCTTGGCCAGACGCTGTGAGGGGGTTGTGAAGGAAGACTGAAGACCTAGAGTCGTGGCTCATCAATGATTAACGAGTGATGGGAAGAGGTGTGAGTTTGGGGGCCAGGGCAAGGTCTCATAGCAATGGTATTCTCTCTCTCACCCACCCACCACTCTCTCTCTCTCCCTCTCACCCACCTCTCTCTCTCTCTCTCTCTCTCTCTCTCTCTCTCTCTCTCTCTCTCTCTCTCTCTCCAGATCCACTTTTAATATACTAATATACTAAAGTGGGGGGTTGCAATACAGAAACATCAACCCATAATTTCTGACGAATGAGGAAGAAGGAAGGATGAGAAAATAGACGAGGAGGAGTGGTAGAAAGAAGGAGGAAGAGGAGGAGGAGGAGGAGGGGGAGGAGGAGGAGGAGGAAAATTAGAAGGAGGAGAAGGGAAAAAAAAAAAAATTACTGCGAACAGATTCCTGCGGCAAATACATGAATATTCTGATTTCTTGTTGAGTCTGTGCAAGAGGTAGTGAAAACCTTTACATTTTAAAAGGCATAATGAATTGGAGTTAAAGTGTGGGGGAGGAGTAGGAGGAATATGTTAAAGGGGGAAGTTTTGTATTTGGTAATTCTGGAGCGACTGAATCCTCCAAACTATTACCAAGCGACAGAACACAATTACTTTTGCTCTTCTGGTTCTGTTTCCTGGCATACTTTGGAGGAATCAAGGCACTCCAAAATACAAAAAAAATTACCCCCTTAATTTTAAAACGGGTTGGAGAAGATGGTGGAATGAATATGAGGATAACGTGAATATGGAGAGGTAGGAGAAGGAGAAGAGAAGAGGAGGAGGAGAAGGAGAGAAGAGGAGGAAGAGGAGGAGGAGGAGGAGAGAGAAGAGGAGGAAGAGGAGGAGGAGAGAGAAGAGGAGGAAGAGGAGGAGGAGAGAGAAGAGGAGGAGTATTATAGGTACGAAAGGGAAAGTGAATGAAGGAAGGAAGAGAAAAGGAAAGAGAGAGGAGAGAAGAAAAATGAAAAATGAGAGATAGAGTAATATAGAAACCGCATTTAATTAAAGGGAGTGGAGAAGTAGGAGGAAGGAGAAACGATTGAGGAGAAGGGAGAGAATGAAGGAAGAGGATGAAGGTGAAGGAATGGAGGAAGATTGTGGAAGGAGTAGGAAGGAGAATCAAATGCATGTATGCAAGATTTAGATAACTGTTGATAGGAGAGGAGAGGAGAGTGGAGGTGAGGAGGGCAAGGGAGGGGAGGGGAGCCAGGGATGGAGGATGGAGGATGGGGGTGTGTGTGTGGAGAGAGATAGACAAAGACACACACACAAACAGAGACAGCAAGCAGAGAAAGCGAAAGAGAGAGAGAGGGAAAAGATGGGGGGATGGAGAGAGATAGACAAAGAAAAACACACACACAAACAGACACACAGCAAGCAGAGAAAGCGAAAGAGAGAGAGAGAGACAGAGAGAGAGAAAGAGAAAGAGAAAGAGAAAGAGAAAGGAGAAGGAGACAATTGGTGATGAAGGAAGGGAAAGTGCAACAAAGGTGATGAAGGTTAAAAGGAAAGAACACACACACACACACACACATCTCGTCATTCCTGTTGGCTGACCGGCTATTATTTCATCTTCACTCGGGGTCAGCAACATGAAACTTTCCTCTTTGTATTTCATCTCCTTTTTATATTTCCTCTTTGTATTTCCTCTTCTCTTTGTATTTCCTGTTCTCTTTGTATTTTCTTTTTGTATTTCCTCTTCTCTTTTTATTTCCTCTTCTCTGCACTGCACTTACGAGTATATGAAAGGAAACGCTACTGACAGAGACTGAACTTAAAGGGAATAATAATAATAATAATAATAATAATAATAATAATAATAATAATAATAATAATAATAATAATTAGTATTTTTATACGAATATAACAAGGTCCCTCTCCCACTCCACCATCCTCTCCTTCTCTCTCCCTCCCTTCAACTCTGAGTACAAGAAAATGACATACAGATAAACATATAACAAGGTCCCTCTCCCACTCCACCATCCTCTCCTTCTCTCATCCTCCCTCTCTCATCCTCCCTCTCTCCCTTCCTTCAACTCTGAGTACAAGAAAGTGACTGACATACAGATCGACATATAACAAGGTCCCTCTCCCACTCCACCATTCCCTTCTTTCAACTCGGGTGCAAAAAGTGACACAGAGAACAACAGATAACAATAAGGTGTTCCCACTCCTGCATCACGAGTTCTGGTGTGCTTAGGCAACACTTTCACCCCCATGGAAGGCCTCCTCGTTGCCCCCCTAAGTGTTGATGCCAAATAATAATGTAGAGGGTAAACACGTGACGTCATGCAGGAGAAACACATCACCTCCACTGACACTCTACCCACAAGAAGTATGAGAGAATGTATATACAGTACGGTACACACTTTCTAGTTGACTCCACTCGGTTTGGCGAAATGTGGCACCGTGAAAAGATACAATAATAATGTACTCTTTCTTTGTGTGTGTGTGTGTGTGTGTGTACTGTGTGTGTGTGTGTGTGTGTGTGTGTGTGTGTGTGTGTGTGTACTGTGTGTGTGTGTACTGTGTGTGTGTGTGTGTGTGTGTGTGTGTGTGTGTGTGTGTGTGTGTGTATTTACTCGTAGTGATACTAAATGAATGGATAAAACTCGACCCCTTCCATAAGTAGTACGAGTAAACAACAAACACATTGGTGCCACATTTTGCTTTAATTGTTACATACATAATACATAATACATAATACATACATACATACATACATACATACATACATACATACATACATACATACATACATACATACATACATACATTCATTCAGTCCCCTTTTATAGTTCTACGTTCCCTCTTTCTTTTGCTCTCGACATTTAACTGACCTCACTTGGAGAATGTACTGAAGGGACATTGTTGTACAGCCAAGGGAAAGTTGTAGTTTTGTATACCCAAGGATCATCGTCTTGTTTAAGGTTCTCAAGTACAAACTGAGTCTGAATGAAAAGGGTTTGTTTGCTACAATGACATAACTGAATGGATAATTTCAGAGGTTTGTTTACTTCATGTGCATACATACATACATTGTGGCTGTTATGAAATTCAGTAGTTAATTAAAGATGGAGATAGGTTTTTTTTTTAACTCGGGTATGTTCATCCACACCTGACACATTCGTCTAATACCAGAACACACACACACACAAAAAAAAAAAAAAAAAAAAAAAAAAAAATAGCACACACACAGAAAAAAAATAACACACACACACACAGAAAAAAATAACACACACACACACACACACATACACACAGAAAAAAGAACACACACACACACACACACACACAGAAAAAATAACACACACACACACACACACACACATACACACACACACACACACACGTCAGGGGGTATAATGTGAGACATGATTAACAACACAGTCCTGGTCACGAGGTCGATTGTGACGTCACCACACACACACACACACACACACACACACACACACACACACACACACACACACACACACACACACACACACACACACACACACACACACACACACACACACACACACACACACACACACACACACACCTTACTTAAGATTTTGCTGAGATTGAAAGGTGTGTGTGTGTGTGTGTGTGTGTGTGTGAAGGTCGTAAGAAAAACCGGTACATTTTCCTTTATTTTCCTTTATTTCCTTTATTTTACTTTCCCTTTCCTATTACCTTTCCTATTCCTTTATTTTCCTTTATTTCCTTTATTTTACTTTCCCTTTCCTATTCCCTTTCCTATTCCTTTATTTTCCTTTCCCTTTCCTATTCCTATCTACATTCATTATTAAACAACATTGGCATATAATAATTTTTAACTCTTTATTCTTATATATTATTTCTCTCCAATTCCTCCTGTATTTTAATTATTTATTATTTATTTACATATACATATATTTTTTTTTTACTGGTGATATAATTTTACCGATAACTTATATACGAGAGACTTATTTTGGCACTATATACGAGGGGGACTTATTTTGGCACTATATGCGAGAGGGATTTATTTTGGCACTATATACGAGAGGGACTTATTTTGGCACTATATACAAGGGTGACTTATTTTGGCACTATATACGAGGGGGACTTATTTTGGCACTATATGCGAGAGGGATTTATTTTGGCACTATATACGAGAGGGACTTATTTTGGCACTATATACGAGGGGGACTTATTTTGGCACTATATGCGAGAGGGATTTATTTTGGCACTATATACGAGAGGGCCTTATTTTGGCACTATATACGAGAGGTGACTCATTTTGGCACTATCTTCAAAAACGTCGAGCCAAATAATGAATAGGTGAGTTTGAACCCTTTGATGTGAGGGAGATTTGACTCTTATGGTGCATTATGAGCCACGGGACTTGGCATTATCCTCACTATCTCACCCTACATGGCAATGTCACTTTAAGGGGGTGCGGGAGTAGGGGGACAGGCTTGGGGGGACTGGGAGGGTGCGGGAGTAGGGGGACAGGCTTGGGGGGGACTGTGGGGGTGCGGGAGTAGGGGGACATGCTTGGGGGGGACAGGGAGAGGGGTGCTGGAATAGGTAGACAGGCTTGGGGTGGGTAGAAAGCCTGTCCCCTATTCCCACACCCACTTAAGGGGACAGTACAGTGTTGGTAAATCTGGAGCAACTGATTCCTCCAAACTATTCCAAGCAACAGGTCACCATTATATTTGTTTACCTGGTCCTGTTGTTGCCTGTTATATTTTGGAGGAATCAAGGCACTCCAATGAACACACACACACACACACACACACACACACACACACACATACACACACATACACTAAGAAGGCAACAGACGGTGATAAATAAACACTACTCATATGCCAAGTTAGGATATATTATATAACTCCCTTGTTTGGACCTTGTGAGTGTGACAGTGTGGTGTGTGTGTGTGTGTTTGTGTGTTTGTGTGTGTGTGTGTGTGTGTGTGTGTGTGTGTGTGTGTGTGTGTGTGTGTGTGTGTGTGTGTGTGTAGCAGATGACTGACGACTGTGTGCTCAACATAATGTATCTTAACTTAATTAAGGGGGAAGTTTTGTTTGTGTTGGTAAATCTGGAGCAACTGATTGAAACCTCCAAACTATTCCATGCAACAACAGAACACCATTATTTTTGCTCCTCTGGTCCTGTTTTCCTGCATGGCATACTTTGGAGGAATCAAGGCACTCCAATGTACATACCAAAGGGGCGTCACCACTACTGGAAATAATAACAAATAATAACAAATAATAACCAATACTGTTATCAAGATTATAGAGTAATTACCAACACGAAGAACAATAGTCATTATTATCAGAGACACACTAATAATACATGACACAGTTATCATTCCTGTATTACTGCTACCATTACTACTACTACCATTACCATTACTACCATCACCAGTACCACAACTTCCATTACTTTCATCACCAGCATTACTAATACCATTACCATTACTACCATCAGTACTACCATTACCATTACTACCATCACCAGTACCATCACTACTACAATTACCATTACTACCATCACTACTACCATTACCATTACTACCATCACCAGTACCACAACTTCCAATACATCTTCCATTACTTTCATTTGTTTTCTGACAAAGTTAGGAGGAATCAGAGACCTTTCAATTCACCAACAAAACAATCTCCCCTTAAGGACCCTGTGATCGTGTGTTAAAAATGAAGGCTTCTGATTCCACTTAACCATGCCACGAAACAAACTCCTTCTTTATAGGTGGTGTTTCGTGGCACTATTTGAAGGACTCATTTAAATACCTCCAATTTTCTGACTACAATACAGGGTCCCTTAACTCCTTCTCCCCCAAATTGTGGAGGTGAGTCGAGTTTTTGTTGATCCTCAGCCGTGTGCCTTAGGCCTTGGTTCCGTGCATAAAGAAATATTATTGCTGCAACTTGACCCACACCAACACTAACATTACTACTAGCAGGTACACTAGCTATATAGTACTGTTATCACTACCACTACCACTACCACTACCACTACCACTACCACTACCACTACCACTAAGCATACTAAGTAAAATACCAAGTTAAATAGCCCAAGTAATTGTGTAAGATAATAAGCCAACACATCGACAACGTAATGACAACACAGATACTCAGGTAAATGCCCAAAGGAGATACCCAACAAGTCCTGTGCATGACCAGGTAGGTAGGTAGGTAGGTAGGTAGGTAGGAAGGAAGGAAGGAGATACCCAACAAGTCCTGTGCATGACCAGGTAGGTAGGTAGGTAGGTAGGAAGGTTAGGTAAGTAAGTGAACAGTGTCTAAGAAGAGAATGTAACTGCAGTGAGCCACGCGAAGTTGTGTGTTTGTTGTGGCCATTCGGAGATAAAGTTGGACTCGTATTCTTAAAAGGGTAATACACTTTTGGTACATAGGAGAGCCTTGTTCCTCTAACCAAAGTATATATATGCCAGGAAATAGACCCAGATTAAGTAACAAAAATAATGGTGGCCTGTTGCTTGAAATAGTTTGGAGGAATGTGTGCTTGAAAATGATCAACACTACACTCGTATTCTCAAGTTATTTTAGGCTCATTTTTATTTGTTCTGTTCGTGTGTTTACGTAAATTTCTGACGTTCCCAAACAAAAGCATCTTGGAATTTACACTTGTTTGTATGTTTATATCCCGGAGCATTCTAAAATATTTTCATTATATTTAAAAAAAAAAAAAAAAAATCACACTATGGTAGTTTTATTTTCTGAGGAGTGTTAAATCACACATAGTTTTTGTAATGAATTAAAAAAAATATATATAAAATTAGAATGTTTCGAGGGACAAACCTTCAGCTGACGAGCGAGTGAACTAACTAACTAACTAACTATTTATAAGCCTTTATGAATACCGGCTCTGGTGTTACACGGAAATATGGCTGCATTCTTTTCTGAAGTAAGTAATTGTGGGTTGTTGCAGGAAGAGGGTTTGCTTCTGCAGGTTTATCAACAGTTCAGCCTATTGTTCAGTCTATTGGGGGGGGGGGGGTTGTAGTGGGGGTGAATGTGGTGGTTGTGGGGGTGAATGTGGTGGTTTTGGTGGTGGTTGTAGTGGGGGTGAATTTTGTGGTTTTGGTGGTGGTGGTTGTAGTGATATTAGTGGGGGTGAATGTGGTGGTTGTGGTGGTGATGGTGGTGATGTTGATGGTTGTGTACTGTAGTCGTAGTATATAACGGTACTGGGTAGTGTTGTAGTGGTAGTGGTGGTGGTGGTGGTGGTGGTGGTGGTAGTGGTGGTAGTTACGCTGGTACACAACCTGACCAGTAAATCCCAAGTGTGCCCCAGGGAAGAGTAGTAGTAGCTGACTCCCTCACTACCCTGCCTCACCTACCCTGCCTCACCTACCCTGCCCTGCCCTGCCCTGCCTCACCTACCCTGCCTCTCTTGCCCTGCCCTGCCTCTCTTGCCCTGCCTTGCCTCACCTACCCTGCCCTGCCTCACCTGCCTCACCTACCCTGCCTCACCTACCCTGCCCTGCCTCACCTGCCTTCCTCATCTGCCTCCCTTACAAATATCTGCCTCACTCTTTCACATGTCTTGCCTTCACCGTCCTGCAATTTACGTATAGTACATGTATATATACAGTACATTGTACGTGTTGTAAACCTGTATTGTACTTGTTTCCTTCTCTCTCTCACCTCACTTTCCTCTCCCCAATTGCCTCATTCACCTAGCTCACCCCCCCCACCTGCCTCACTCACCTAGCTTCCCCCTGCCTGACTCACCTAGCTTCCCCCCTTGCCTGACTCACTCACCTAGCTTCCCCCCCTTCCTCACTCACCTAGCTTCCCCCCTTCCTCACTCACCTAGCTTCCCCCCTTCCTCACTCACCTAGCTTCACCCCCACCTGCCTCACTCACCTAGCTTCACCCCCACCTGCCTCACTCACCTAGCTTTCCCCACCTGCCTCACTCACCTGTCTTCCCCTGTCTTGTTCACCTGACTTCCGCCCCCCACCCCACCCCTGCCTCATCTAACCTCTCAGCCATGCTTCTGGTTTTCCCACTTCTAACCTCTTCATATCCCAAGGCACCAGGGAAACATAACTACCAAATGTGTACAATTCAACACCATTATATTTATATCTGCTTTTAATTCTTCGGCAACCATGATAATTTAGAACTTTAGATGAAACTTGATGATTATAGGATTGGTTATGAAGACTTAGTTAGCTAAATTAACAACAAATACTATATGCGTAAAACCACAGTCATCACCAACGTATCCCGGAAGAGTATAGTATATAAAGACGACGAGCCTCAAATTGTATACACCAGGGGAATATGTATGTCTGTGATTGTATACACCAGGGGAATATGTATGTCTGTAATTGTATACACCAGGGGAATATGTATGTCTGTAATTGTATACACCAGGGGAATATGTATGTCTGTAATTGTATACACCAGGGGAATATGTATGTCTGTAATTGTATACACCAGGGGAATATGTATGTCTGTAATTGTATACACAAGGGGAATATGTATGTCTGTAATTGTATACACCAGGGGAATATGTATGTCTGTCAGATCCCAGCCAATACTTTATACAATTAGTCTATTACCCTGCCAACGCAACATTCAGATTATCCTCTCTACTTGACGGCCATTCAGGTCCTGGCTGGCTGGCTCTCTCTAGTGGAAATTCTAAACTTGAATCATAAGTGGTTTACACATACACACACACATTATATATATAAGTGGTTTACACATACACACACACACACTATATATATATATATATAGGTGGTTTACACATACACACACACACTATATATATAAGTGGTTTACACATACACACACACATTACATACATAAGTGGTTTACACATACACACACACACTATATATATATATAAGTGGCTTACACATACACACACACACTATATATATACTGTATATATATATTTTTTTTATTATTATTTTTTATTTTTTTTTTTGGTGTGTGTGTGTGTGTGTTCATGTTCTGGCCAGGGGGTTCATTCATTCATGATGGGTTACCTCCTGTTTGCTTGGTTCGTGTTTGTCACATGTTTTATTCATCTCTCACCACAAAATTAAACAGTAATTAAATCAGTAATTAAATCATGTATCTACAGTGTATAAAATCATCTGTCACTAATTTTGATACGAGTAGAAATGCGACACTGCCACGAAAACGGTCATTTAATTGAGGACATTTTTGTAATATTATAAATAAAATATAACTATAAAATATAACTATAAAATATAATTATAAAATATAACTAAAAAATATAACTTTTTTTTTATAGCAAACGTGAGGGTTAAAAGTCGAGTGTGTATGACTGGTAAACCTGACTAAAGACTGGTTACATCTGGGCCCCTGGTGAGGTCAGCTGAGGTCGTGGTAGATGGGAGGGGCTTATTTCCCTTCCTTCTCCCTCAACCCCCTTCCCCCTCCCCCCTTTCTCTCTCCTACACTTAGAGTAATGTTACCATGGAGCTAGAATAGGAGGAGACGACCCGCGGTCAGAAAAGTGAGGTCAGGTCAGCCATACTGGTATTGGCAACAAGCTCGCCAGCCGCTCCTTAATTATTAATCTGGCCATGACTTATGTCACCCAAAAGGTGATTAATTCCTACACTCTGCAGACAATGAAATACATTGTTACTAAACAGTTTGGGTGAACACTACCACTATCTTCAGTGGTCAGGACAGAGTGAAGAAATAACATATTATACAGTAAAACAGTTCCTTTTTATGCAGTTATCAAAGTATGTCATGTGTATGTGTATGCGTGTGTGTGTGTGTGCGTGTGCTTGTGTATGTGTGTGTAC
This sequence comes from Petrolisthes manimaculis, assembly GCA_034508575.1. Taxonomy (NCBI): domain Eukaryota; kingdom Metazoa; phylum Arthropoda; class Malacostraca; order Decapoda; family Porcellanidae; genus Petrolisthes; species Petrolisthes manimaculis. Next base: position 5,521 of record JAWZYT010007168.1, on the reverse strand, counting down.
ATTTTGGTGTGGTAAAATATGTTTACGTGTGAGGGAGGGTCCCCAAACAAATTAATAAACGGCTGTGTTTGTGTGTTACTTAGGGAGGGACCGATTTATCAATTAGGAAGTTCATTAAGGGATTAATTACACTATGGTTGAAAATGTCATGGTTTTGAATGTACAACAATAATTCAGTTATTTTTCTTTTTCCGACTTGATGACATATACAGTATAAGAGTTGGCATCCTTCTCAGTGTAACTGTAATTGGCATTACATGTATCATTAAATATTGCATTATTCATTTTGCTTCCCTAGTTAGGATGATCGGTTACTTGGCCATGCCTATTATTCCAAGGAAATGCATACCATTGGATTCTGTTCCAATTTTAAGTGTGTCAAGCAATTGTGTTAGAAATATTAAAAATAATGTTTCTCTTTAGGTAATCAATGACTCTGTTCTGAAAAGTAGGATATTACCTGATTCTGTTAATATAGAGCCAGAGAAATACATGTATATTCCAAGTTAGTCTCACCTCTCAAAGTGTACAAATAAGATAGTTTTAAATATAGCAGGATTTGATATATATAAGTTAATGAAGTCCTTGTATTGTGAACCATACATTGTTGCCCTAAACTCAGACAAGACTTATAAACATATTCTTTCCTTGGTAAAACTTAAAGACAGAGTAAACTTGGTGTATCCATCTGATGATGTAATTGATATATGTATTACATCAGAAAAACTGTTTAGGGAAAGAGGGTCCAGCACCACTTTGGAGAGGATAGATTGTAGCAAAATAATAATATCAGTGTTAATATATTATGCCTACAAATACATATTTTCTACTTTAGCTGGCTACATGTACGACTGAAAATCACTTGCATTAGTTAATTAAGGCAGTTGCTGAATCATATTTGCAGGTGAAATATGTATATAAGGCCAAACAAAATACTAAGAAGTTGGCATCCAATGTGAAAATAAAGAGTTGACAAATATATACAAAACTTATACATTTCAGTGGCCAGTAAGGTATAGAGTGATAGGTCAGTAATTTAAAACTTTCTCTTTATATTATTGAAATATGTGTGAATTGTATGTTATTAATTAAAGAATACGAAATACATGTCATACCGTAATTAAAAATGAATAAACATCGTGAGAAATATGGGTAAACTGTATGGGTACTATGAGCGGTCAGCCTTTCTTGCCAATACTAGGCGTTGGCTTCTAAGGACCTGACTGGCTTCACTCCACTGAGACCCAAATGAACGCGCGGGCCGCCTCCTCCTATTCTAGCTCCATGAATGTTACCTTCTCCCTCACCCCCCCACCCCCACCCCCCTCACGTCTCACTATACTTACAGCAGGGTAGTATAAAAGAATATGCGTTTTGTTGTTGTTGTTGGGTTGGTGGTGTTGATGTTGTTGTTGTTGTTGTTATTGGTGTTGATTTTGGTGTTGTTGTTGTTGTTATTATTGTTGTTGGTGTTGATGATGTTGTTGTTGTTGTTGTTGACGATAGCGTGGTATAGATACGATAACATTAATACATAGAAGTGTAATTCCATATCATATCAAAATATAAAATTCAAAGGCGGTATTATTCTAGCAGTTTATATCTGACATACCAACAGGTGACCAGATTTACAGCATTCGAAGTACAGGACAATACGGTCGAATACACCATGATTATGTACAAGAATATAACCCCTAAGCATCTGCCGCCAGTAAGAAAATAAGATAAGTATAGCATTGTCTTCCCTTCACCACTACAAAAAAAAAAAAAAAAAAAAAAAAAAACTTCTAACTATAATTCCCTCACTATATATATATATAATTATTTGATAACTACACACAGTATATATATCTTTCAACATTTTTGTAGGTATATATATATGTTCTCCTCTCAATTAATCACCACATTCATTTTATTAACGTCGTTGAAACGGTTGGACCTCTTAATAATAAAACTTTATATAAATAATTATTCCACCCTTACGATATATTTGTCGGTGACTGTACAGTACATTTAAGGATTACAGTTATTTTAGTGGGCTGCTGATTCCTACAAACTATCCAAGAAACAAAATAATAAGTAACTTTGTTTTTCTACTCTGGGGTCTGTTTCATGAAGTACAATAATGTATATAATAAAGTAGTTTTTAGTTAATTAAATTCAATGTATGTTGTTGGCGATAAAAAATAATGTAAGTATAAAGTAAAGTGTTTTTTTAGTTAAATTCAATGTATGTTGTTGGCGATAAGAAATAATGTGTTCCTTAAATTTAGATATATTCTGTATATTCACTGAAGAGGAGGAGGAAAGAGAATAAGAGTGGGAGGAGAAGGAGAAGGAGGAAAAGGAGAATAGAAGGAGATAAGGGAGGAGGAGAAAGAAAGAAGAGAAAAAGGAGAAGGAGAAAAGGAAGGAGGAGGAAGAAGAGAAAGAGGAGAAGGAGAAGGAGGAGGAGAAAAGGAAGGAGGAGAAAGAAGAGTAAGAGGAGAAGGAGATAAGGGAGGAGGAGAAAGAAGGAGAAAAAGGAGAAGGAGAAAAAGAAGAAGGAGAAAGAAGAGAAATAGGAGAAAGAGAAAGAGGAGAAAGAGGAGGAGGAAAGAAACTATTGCCAAGAATTGTATATACGACACCGGGGAATATTATGTATAAAAAAAAATATATATGTATAGATAAATAAAGGACTGCTATGCAAAGATATTTATCACTTGTCCACACTCTCATCCCTTCTCTCCAAACCACTCAGTGTGACGCTAGTTCCCCAAAGGCCCGCTAGGTGTCATGTTAAGAGCCCTGGGAGTGTTGGTTGGGAGGGACTGAGTGTGTGTTTGTTTTCTCGTGTACAGACAGAAGCTAAAGTCACGTCCACTTCTAACAGGGGTGGTCAGTATTTTTAAAGGAGGGTATAGGTAGTAAGTAGTACAATGTTGGCAAATCTAGAGTAACAACTGATGCTTCCAAACTATTCCAAGCAACAATAGAACTCAATTGTTTTGGTTTAATCTGGTGTTGTTTCCTGGCATAGGTAGCAAGTATCAAGGCGCCCCAATTCATTCTTATTTTTTATTTTTTTTTGGTGGAAAATCGCAGAACTTTTGGTAGGTCCTGCACCCTTGACTGAGACTGTGTGTGTTCACGTCACCCTGGCCAACTCCTTAGGTGTGTGTGTGTGTGTGTGTGTGTGTATGTGGCGGTATTCCAAGTTAAAACCCAAGAATTAAAATACTGTACTGTTAAAAGTGACCAACCAACCAAAAGCTCCAAATATTAGGTTATATTTTCATTATTAAATTTGTTAGGTGTATCTTTTTATTTTATTCTTTTTGTTTTAATTTGTGAACTATGATAATTGATTGAATGAATTAAACATATCCGATTGTGGTTTGTCATCTCGATGGAAATGAATTGAATACTTAAACACACACACACACACACACATACACACACACACACACACACACACACACACACACACACACACACACACACACAAACACACACGGTATTAAACGTTTCTTTTTCATCATCAGTAGAGACAAATACCATATGGCCAGGATCAATTTATACCAAGTGTAAAAATAAAATAAATCTATCTTGGTAAAAAAAAAAAAACCTCTGGATCTCTTTCCTTCAGGAGTAGATTACAAATTTAAGAAACAGTAAAAAGTAAATGTTATCTTTTACTTCACCAGATTAAGTGCATTTTGGTCCAAACTATCACCACATTTTTTTTTTGTTTCTTCACCAATTTACTACACTGTGATTTATACTACGTTCTGGTCTGCAGTATATTGTTCCCTTCTTATCTGTTCTTGAAATTGATTTATTTATGTTAATCTATTCTTAATTCATGGTAGTTTAGTCTGTGGTAGTGTGTGTGGCTTTGAATGGGAATATAAAACGTGTGTGTGTATTGCTTGACCTTCACTCCCATCACTCTTGAGTTTAGGAAAGAAGGAAGGAAGGGTGGAAGGGCGGGTGCATCAGATCAAGGTCTTATTTAGCCCAAGTCTATGAGAGGTCATTAGGAGGGATAACTGGACGAGGAGCCAGGCTGTGTATTCATTTATCAAGCTCACCAACACAAGGCTAGGGATATAACCAACTCAAGTACAGTACATACACCTATACCCAACATCTACCTATACCCTCACTTACTCACTCACTCATTCACTCACTCACTCACTCACTCACTCACTCATTTACTCACTCACACACTCACTCACTCACTCACTCACTCACTCACTCATTTACTCACTCACTCACTCACTCACTCACTCACTCACTCACTCACTCACTCACTCACTCACTCACTCACTCACTCACTCACTCACTCACCATTAGAATATAAGTGTTTGGAAAGAGACAGAATAGACTTAGGCTAGGAAAACCATTATAGGACGAAGGGGATAGATAGGGAGGTGGGACAGCAAGCAAGCACGAAGGAAAGAGAGAGAGAGAGAAAGAGAGATTAAGAGAGAGAGAGAGAGAGAGAGAGAGAGAGAGAGAGAGAGAGAGAGAGAGAGAGAGAGAGAGAGAGAGAGAGAGAGAGAGAGGAGAGAGAGAGAGAGGAGAGAGAGAGAGGAGAGAGAGAGGAGAGAGAGAGAGGAGAGAGAGAGAGAGAGAGATTAAGAGAGAGAGAGAATGTATGTGTGTGTGCGTGTTTTTTTTTTTTTTTTTTTTTTTTTTTTTTTTGTGTGTGTGTGTGATATTAGTACCATTAAGGGGGTGAGGGAGTAGGGGACAGGCTTGGGGTTGGGGGGGGGGGGTGCGGAAATAGGGGGCCTCCAAACTCATCTATAAACACATCCCCTTGTATAATTCCATATGGAGGGGTTCTGTTTCCTGGCATAGTTTGGAGGAATCAATAGCCTTTCCAATTTACCAACAAGATGATTTCCCCTTTTAAATAAGAGAGAATTAATTTTGTGATTATTTTTTTTATTAATGAGAGACAAATAAACACAAGCATAATTATCGATGGATTGAATAATAAACACAATAATAAACACAATAATAAACACAATAATAAACACAATAATACACATAATAATAAACACAATAATAAACACAATAATAAACACAATAATACACACAATAATAAACACAATAATAAACACAATAATAAACACAATAATAAACACAATAATACACACAATAATAAACACAATAATAAACACAATAATAAACACAATAATAAACACAATAATACACACAATAATAAACACAATAATAAACACAATAATACACACAATAATAAACACAATAATAAACACAATAATAAACACAATAATAAACACTTAATAGACAGTTAAGGTGGTAATTCGTTTTTGGTTACATTGGGGTGATTTGATTCCTCTAAAGTATGCTAGGAAACAGGACCAGAATAGGAAAAATAATGGTGTTCTGTTGCTTGAAATAGATTGGAGGATTCTGTTGCTCCAAATTTACCAACAACGAATTTCCTCCTTAATAATAACTATACTTTATAACACCATGGAACACACACACACACACACACACA
>JAWZYT010007167.1:27500-29123 GCA_034508575.1 Petrolisthes manimaculis | reverse complement strand
TGTATGTATTTTTATTAATTATATTTTATTAGTTGGAGGTATCATTAGCTCTCTCTCTCTCTCTCTCTCTCTCTCTCTCTCTCTCTCTCTCTCTCAGATGAATACACACATACAAACACATAGCAAGCACAGTAAATGAAACACTATAAGAAACACGTGTACTTAAATTGATTTGCACGCAATCTGATAGGCTACAAGAAATCTGATAAGCTACACACACACTACTGGATTTGCACGCAATCTGATAGGCAACGCACGCAATCTGATAGGCTACGCACACTACCTGATCCACACGCAATTTAATACACACTACATGATTTGCACGCAATATAATTAATATACATACTACATTATTTGCACGCAATTTAGCACACACACACACTACTTAACTTGCACGCAATTTGATACACACACACACGCTAATAATATACACAGTTTGATTAGATTGATTGATTGATATTGATTTAATTAATTATTACATCATACGACATAATAATTATTAGGATATACACTTAACTTTAATAGGATAGTAAAGGGGGTGTGGGAGTAGGGGACAGGCTTGGGGGGTTTGGGGGGTAAAGCTAAGGGTAAAGAGTTTGATGACACACACACACACACACACACAGACACACACACACAATCGGAATGTGTAGAGGTGAAAATGAGTAGGTACCACGCATGGGCTGGAAAGTAGGACACACACACACACACACACACACACACACACACACACACACACACCTTTCCTCATCACCTTCCACCTCTCCACACACACACACACACACACACACACAACTTCCTCCCACCTACCTAACACACACACCTTCCATCTCTCTCAACACACACACACACACACACACACAACTTCCTCCCACTGTCTTTTGGGTTTGTTTTGATTATGATAACTTCACTGTGTCTTATCAAACTTCTCTTAATCCCACTCTTATCTAACTTCTCTTAATCACTCTCTTATCAAACTTCTCTTAATTACACTCTTATCTAACTTCTCTTAATCACTTTTTTATCAAACTTCTCTTAATCATTCTCTTATCTAACTTCTCTCCACTTCTCTTTGTCTCTTTCCTCCCCATTTTCTCTATCCCCTATTCCACCCTCCACTTTCTCATCCACCTACTCCACCAATTACTCTCATTCTTCCTCGTCTACCTCCACCCCTCCCTCAATTCTTTCCTCCCCACCTCCACCCCTCCCTCAATCCTTTCCTCCCCACCTCCACCCCTCCCTCAATCCTTCTCTCAACACCCCTCTCTCCCTCAATCCCTCTCTCCCCCATCTCCCCCTCAAACTGCATACAAAACCCACTCCTCCCCACCCAACCAATCCCCTCATCCCCTCCTAATCCCCCCACTGCAGTGCCGTAGAGGGGGAGGGGGAGGGGGACAGGGGGGGAGGGAGAGAGAGGGGGTGGGGGGGGTGGCTGTCTGTATAGTGTGTCGACAAGGGTGGAAAGCTTATATCACATGCAGGCCAAAACAATCCTTATGTACTCATGTGTAGAATACCTGGTAACCTTGTCATCACCAGGGGGGGGGAGGGGGAGAGGGGGGGAGGGGGAGAGGGGGGGGAGAATAGGGGGGTAGAGGAATTGGGGGAGATAGGGAT
>JAWZYT010007167.1:12500-22500 GCA_034508575.1 Petrolisthes manimaculis | reverse complement strand
CTAACTATCTATATGTCCCCTGTGATCGTGTAAGAGAACAGGGGGCTTCTGATTCCTCCTAACTATGCCACGAAACAAGCTCCTTCCATATAGATAGTGTTCGTTTCGTGACAATATTTAAAGGACATAATTTACCTTTAATTTTTAGACTAGGCTACACCACAGGGTTCCTTAATAATGAATAGGCCTACTCTATATCTATATCTGTAAATTCTACTCCTCAAAGTATAGTATAGGCCTAAGCTATATGAGTAAGCTATAGGTTTCGTAAGGTTTTTGTCATGTCTGTCTCCCACTCTCTCTCTCTGTGTGTGTGTGTGTGTTTAGTTTACTACTTTACTTCTCTCTCTCTCGGTGTGTGTGTGTGTGTGTATGTGTTACTTTACTTCCCTCTCTCTCTCTCTGTTTGGTTTACTACTTAACTCTCTCTCTCTCTCTCTCTCTCTCTCTCGGGTCCTTACCACCGTTTGTTCCTTCATCCGTGTCCCCCCCTCCTCCCCCACCCCCTCTCTTCCAAGCCGGTTCGTTCCTCCTCCCCCCCCTCCCCCCTCCTCCTCTCTCACTCTCACTCCCTCCCTCCTCCTCTCTCTCTCCCTCCCTCCTCTCTCCACCAGCTGGGACTTCTTTCTCCGCAACTTTATTCTCTGCTCTCCCTCTCACTTTCATTTTCTCCCGTTACTCGCTTCTTCTACTCGTTTATTAGGTTTTATTTATAATATATCAACTATACATGCATTTATTTAACGTGTTTTTATCATTAATTAATCATGCAACAAACCTAAAGTAGATAGAACACACACACACACACACACACATTCATTCATTCATTCTTTCTCTCTCTCCCTCATTATCTAGTTTCGTTCTCAAATATCATGTTCATTGTTGCCATACTACAAAAACAAAAACAATGTCAAAATCTAGCACAAATATATCTATATGTATGATTAGGCACCATTATATTTCTCCACCAAATTTTTCCCTACGTACTTTCTTTCTTGTCTTTCTTGTTGGTTATACTGTATTATTTTCCTTTGTTCCATTTTTTGTTTCATCCATTTCAACCACTCGTTGTTTCATATTTCCTTCCCGTTTCAATTAATCTAGTTTCATTCCGTTTGTTTACTTTTATTTAATCCACATGTATACTACGATCTTGTCACCACTCAAATTAATTATTATATATTATTATTATTATTATTATTAAGAGTTTGCGAGCTAGGCTAATCTCACCTCACACCTCAATAATTATAATCTATGTTGGTTTTGGTTACAGATGCTCGAACTGAAATGATACGTCACTTGAGTCATGTAATTAATCCCACTAATTAACAACATGACGAATAAGAGGATATTTCAGGTCGCAAAATATCACTTAAGTTAGCTATTAAATATCAGTGAATGAAAAAATACTACGGTACCAATAACCGACTTGTTCTATATATCCTTTAATTAAATAAACACGGTGCCGTTTATAATGTATGGCGTATTATAGTAGTAGTGTGGAAATATGAAAACAAAAAAATTGTGTACGGTACTGTAGGAGGGATATGGGATGTAGGAAGATACTAGTGGTGACATCTATGTATCATCTATTGTATTATAAGGGAAAGCCACGGGAGGGAGACAAGGAGTGTGTGTGTGTGTGTGTGTGTGACTTTGAGGACGTGAGAATTAAAGGGACAAAACCATGAGGAAAGGTGACGATGTTAAGAGGAAGACGAGGCATTTGGCTTACATTCGAACACGCCCTGTGAAGAGAGAGAAGAGAGAGAGTGAGAGAGAAGAGAGAGAGAGGTAGGAAGGAGGGTGGGAAAGAGGAGGGACAGCTGGGTGGGAGTGAGAAATTGGGCGTAGAGAGAAAGACAGACAGAGAGAAGGGGGAGAGAAAACAAGAGAGGAAGAAAGATCAGTGAGAAAATGGATGAAAAACAGGAATTCAAATGAGGGAAGGGAAACAGAGAACAGCGAAGGGAATGGAGAATGGGGCGAGGGAGAAAGAGCAAAGGAGGGAGGAAGGGAGGGAAAGAAGAGGAAAATGGAGGTTACTGAGTGGTGATTGTGAAGGTGAGAAGTGAATGATAGGGATAGGGAAGAATGTAGTGGGGAAGAAATAAAGAAATGCGGTGAGAGAGAGAGAGAGAGAGAGAGAGGCAGACAACGGGGAAGGAAGAGAGAGATAGGGAGAGGGAGGAGTGGAGGGGGAAGAGAGGTGGAGTGGGAGGAGTGAGAGAGGCAACGGGGAAGGAAGAGATGGGGAGAGGGAGGGGTAGAGGGGAAAGAGAGGAGGAGAGGGAGGAGTGGAGGGGGAAGAGAGGAGGGAGGGAGGGGAGACAGAGACCTTGGGCGAGGTGGTGTTGGTGTGTGTGTGTGTGTATGTATGTGTGTATATATATGTGTCATCCTGCTAACTTACTACTCGGCTATTCTCGCAACAACGCAAAATGTCTAGCCCCCCTATTTTTCAACATGTCATATCAACCCAACTAAGTCATTAAACGCTAAGAACATCCCCCGAAATGGTAAAGGGGAGGGAGGGATTGGGAGGGAGTCAAAACATAGGGAGCAACAACGGTGAATGAGGAGCTCTTCGAATACAACAGGCCTGCCAACCCAACCTCACTCTCAATATAACACCAACGTCGTTAAAGCCTTATAGTTAACATTTTAGCACACTCCGGTCACACAGCCTCGCCTTGCTACAGTTCCCCGACCATTTCCGACAACTGGGTCCAAAATCCGAGGATAAATAACACTGGAATAAGAAAACAAATGACTAACAAAAAATTGGTTCCCGTCCCTACACTCGTCCGGAATCGTGGCCGCCGCCCCAGACAACACACTCACCCTCTCTCTCTGTTTTGACCCTTACCTGACATGGTAGAAGGTGTTGCGCGGAATTTTCGCTACAGAAGGCTTGTTTTTACACATCACAGCGTAGATGGGGTGTTAAAACTGGCACAGGAAGTCAGATAATGGGTAAAATCTTGCCAGTTATGAGTATGGGGAGAGGGACTCGGCGACAGACCTACTGGCCACCACCACCGCCATCGGGCAGAGAGGGTGGGTTGTATTTTCACTCTGTTTTCTAGCTTGTACCACACTTTTGAGCACACCGCGGGTATGGGGATCACAATACGGTTCACCTGCTACTACTTCCAGCTGTAAATATCACCGGCAAGAGTAGGAGGGCCGAACACAAGGGACGTAAAACTGTGGGGTTGTGGTGGTCTCCCCGGCGGCCGGAGCATAGAGCAACGAGGCTTACACAGATTCCGACGTGCTACTCTTTAACACGGGGTCGGCTAGTCAGCGACGCTCACCACGCTCCCACACGCACACACGCACTCGCACACACGCAAATTGTCCTCCTCCTGGCAAGTCCACCTCAGCAGATCTCTCCTCTTCAACAGCAGACACCAACCAATATGATTCACACCTTTACTAAGCACATAGCAATATAATTTATAAACAAGACATACACACTGTTTTGTTACCACCAACAATAACAAACATCACCCCATTAAAAAGTTACACATACAACCGAGATGGGCCACACACACAAGCGGGATGAAGTGACCAATATGTGCTTTTTCCTGCTGCTGCTGCTGTTGGGTGGAGAGCGGCGGATGTCACAGGAGCCGCCATGACTCCCCCTGCTGCCTGCTGCCTGCTGCTGCTGCCTACGACGTCAGCGCCACCTCACCTCGGCACCTCCCGCGGCGGACCTCACAACCTGCCTGACGTCCACCCACCTCACCTTACCTTAGTCACCTCAGACATACACACACACACCTTATTCGCACACACAGACATGCCTTAGTTACCTCATACACACACACAGACATGCCGTAGTCACCTTATACACACACACACTTTATAAGTACACACAGACATACCTTAGTCACCTTATACACACACTCACATTATCAGATACAAACATAATACACACGCATACCATAGTCGCCACACACACACACACACACACCTTATTAGTCACCACACACACCCACACACACACACACACATACCTTATCAGATACAACCATACATTTTATTCTTTGATTACATTTCTTGCACACAATTGACTTAATTAATGATGCATGACGATACATAAATCCTTATTAATGTCAACACACACACACAACCATGATACTTTTTAATGATAATAGGATTAATCTCGTCAGAATTAGACTTCAAAAAGAGATTCTACATAGTAAACGCCATCCGTACCAAGAAAGACCTTTACTATACTATACACACACCCTACTAACTTGAACATGCCCTTTACATCTCATTAATTAAACATAATATTTTAAAGGGGAGCTACCATCTTTACGTATTACCAATATTTGAGTTGTTGTTGTTGTTGTTGTTACCCCTCTTTGTGTGTCAGATGTAACAAACACCAGCCTATTTATAGAAATTAACTTAGACTGATGTATATGAAAAGTTGTTGCTGTTAATTTATTTATTGTACACGTATAATAAAATACACAATGCTTTCTAAATCCAACAGTGAGACCCAGCCAGTGACAACACACACTCACTCACTCACTCTTATCCAGCCAAACCCAGCCAGCCATAAGACCAACAACCTTGACTCCTATGACTGCCTAGCACTGTACAGCCGGCGTCAAAAGTCGTGTACAGTAGCTTCACTTAGTTTTTCTATTTGGATTGCATAAAGACTTTTCATTGAAGAAACAAAATATTATTCATGATGCAGAATGACAATATTCAGGGGTAAATTAATAAACATCTCTGGTTCTTCAGTTTACGATCCTACGAAGATTATAATTTTATACATACTGTACAGTTGGTCACAAAATTTCATATACACCACTATCACACACATCTAATACCGCTCTCACAGTATGCGGCTGCTCTGCTGCGGCGGAGCCGCAAATCCTGTACCGTGTCACAATTTGTATTAATATAAGTACACAATGACAACAATATCATAACAATAACAACCATCAATCAAAGTTATGTCAGTAATATGGTAATGCGTGTGAGAAATGATTTACCATGAGTGTGTGATTCGATCAGGGTATTCGAACAAAGCCTCGATACATATTTTGGAATGAGAGTTTACATACCTATAAATAATATGCTATAAGAGTGAGGGGGCATTATTTACTTTCTTACTTCGCTTGTCAATGGTAAACTGTTCATTTCAAAATATTTTACTTGTCCTCTCTTATGTGTTTGTTTGTTTGTTTCTATGGTCGCATTTTTTATGTATTTGGTTGGACCATGTATTTAATATTAACTGTGTTTAGTATATTTGTTTGCTTGTACCACGTATTAAAGTATGTTTGTTTGTTTATATATATTTTTGACATTCGTATTTTAAATCATGTATATATATATATGTGTTTGTTTTCACCATGTAATAATTGAATCAAATAATAATAAAATTCATGTATATGTGTTCTATGTTTTCATGTTTGTACACGTATATATTAATTAAATCATATATGATTTTTGTTTGTATCTTAAATCACGCCTAACCTAATCTAACCTAACCTAACCTAACCTAACCTAACCTAATCAAACATCTAATCACTATAGTTATTACTATTGATAATAAAGGCTTTAAATAAATAATAATGTTAGAATGGGCGGAGGATTTTCAATTTTCACAGCATTGAAAGTTTAAGCACATATGCCATAGACTTATTATAAAGGATTACTAAAATAAAATACACTTTGATCACTGTATAACCAAAATTAAATAACAGTCAACACGTAAACAAAAGTAATAATAATAATAATAAAATAAAATAAATAAACTCAGAACTAATTTGTGTCGCGGAAGGAAGGAAGGAAGGAAGAAAGCAGACGCACACACACACACACACACAGAGTTGAATTTACCTCAGTATTGTGTGTGTATGTGTGTGTGTAACGCCTATCGACTTTGTAATGGTTATAATATGTAAGTATAGAGTGTGTGTATGTGAAAAAGTGTTCGTGTGTGTGTATATGTGTGTGTGTGTGTGTGTGTGTGGTGAGAGTAGTAGCCTAATGACTAATCGGAGTAAAAAGACCTTATTTATTTCCTATTAATAAGTTTTATCACAATTGCAATATTTCTGTGATGTTCTATAACGTAAATGGAATAATATTTTCAATACAGAAGGATAATACCAGGTCTGTATAAAAAGAAATTGAAGGAAATGTAGGAAAATATTGATGCTTGTGTTCGGTTGAGTTTACCTAGCAACGTTTCTAAAAATTTTAAGGTAAATTTACAGAAAAACTGGGTTCACTATATTGTATATTTTAGAATAATTATTTGACAATAATTGTCAAATAATTATTCTAAGACACTTTTCATCAATGCCCGGTTTTACAAACATAATTTGGAAACTAGTCTGATTTGACCTGACCTAACCTAACTTAGATCACAACAGACTACCGGGACCTAACCTGGACAAACTACCGGGTATAACCGGTGTAAACTATCATAAAGTGACTGGGGCAAATTTCCAGGACCTAACCTAATGTGGTAACACTGCGCACGCCTAGCCAAAAACCCAGTTATTTTGTAATAATACTGATTTTAATGATATTTCGTCGCATATTTTTTTATAAGGGCCTGATTTTATCCTTTTGCATTGAAAATATGTTACATGTACATTATAGAACGTCACAGAAATATACTTGTTATGTTAAATGTACAGCCACAATCAAATATCCACCGACACTTTCCTTACATCGTGCAAATATATCAGTATCATATCAAACTACAATAATACAATAATTGTCACCTTACGTCAACTCAACCCCCTCAATTATTATTATGATATCATGCAAAGTCATAAACGTACTGTTCTTTATTACCAAGATATTTAGGTATTATTACAGAATAACTTTTTTTTTTTTTTGCTAGGCTTGAGCAGTACTACCACATTAGGCTAGGTCCTGGAAATTTGCCCCAGTCATTTTATGATAGTTTACACTGGTTATATCCTGTAGTTTGCCCAGGTTAGGTCCGGTAGTTTGCCCAGGTTAGGTCTCGGTAGTCTGCTGTGGTCTAGGTTAGGTTAGGTCAGGTCAGGTCAGGTCAGACTATAGTTACCAAATTATGTTTGTAAACAGGGCATTTCCGAGAGAAACACCATAGATGAAAAGTGTTTTAGAATGGTCCAAAATAATGGATAATGATAAAAAAATATACAATATAGTGAACCCAGGTTTTCTGTAAATTTACCGATATTTACTACGATGGATGGAAAGTGTAGTTGGTTATTTGATTGTGGCTGTACATTATAAAACCACGTAAATATAAGATATATAAGAAGAGCCCCATCCCTACTATGACTAACATTATAACTAACATGTGAACACACACACACACACGATAATCCAGCCTAGCCCTTTCCTACCTGACATCCAGTAATCCTCACCAGACCTCACACCTACAGTCCCCCACTCCCAGATTCCACTATCACACACACACACACACACACTCTCGCTTATGTATATACTATTTATTATGCTCATCATTATCATGCTCATTCCCATAATGTATTGTCACTATGTATATTTTCAGCCCTATGGCTGCCAAACCAATCAATAAACCGTTTATTATTATTATTATTATTATTATAAATATAGTGTTTTGTTATAATGTTATTTATTATGGCGTTAATTCTTGACTCTGATGGTGAAGCCTGGTATGAACCGAGCAGAAATTCGAACAGGTGAAGTAAGTGATATGTGTCTAGATAAACCTCATACTTCACTGAGAAAAAAGGAAATAGGAAATAAAAATAATGGTGGCCAGTTCTCTATTCATATTGTCAGCCCTTTTCTTCTCTTATTTTTTTCATTTTTTCTTCTACTGTGTAATTGGTGATGACCTGAATTTTATTATTATAGACCCAACAGTTAGTTTTTTTTATATATTTATTATGTATTTACACTTTACAGGCAGGTTTAACACCAACAATAGCAACAACAACAAAAACCACCACCACCACCACCACAACAACAACAACAACAAACACCATGACCACCACGCCAGGATCACCACCATCACCACCACAACTACCATCACCACTACCACCGTCATTATCATCATCATATCATCACTATAGTAAACGTAAGTGTTAATTTACGTGTAGTACGATTTTCAGATACATGGAAAAGGCTTGAATGAATAATCTATTATATGTATACACTCGTTATTCGGAATTTAACATGACATAGGGAGGGAGAAGTTGATTGAGAGGTGGGACAGCGAGCTCGAAGGAAATTGAAGGAAAGGAGAGACAGTTAGATAGAGAAGTGAGACAGCAAGCACGAATGAAATAGAACAGATAGAGAGGTGGGACAACAAGTATGAAGGAAATGGAAGGAAAGAGGGGTAGGTAGAGAGGACATTGGACAGCAAGCAAGAAGGAAACAGGACAGAAATGAGGGATTAGAGGAGACAGAAAAAGACAAAACATGAACAATTAACTTTAGGCCTGACGCGACTATGAAATCTAACATAGTCTAGGGAATCATCAACCCCGATTTCAAGTAGAAGGCCTATAGTTATATTAGGCTACTCGTACAATCTCAAGCTCAAATAAGTGTTCGTTCAACTCTGCTTTAATTAAGGGGGTGTGGGATTAGGGGGGGGGGGGCAGGTTTGGGGGGTGCAGGAGTAAGGGGATACGATTAAAGGATACGATTTTTTTTTAAGGATAATTTTTTTTTAAAGGATACGAGTTGAAACAGGATATGAGTTGTACTGGATAATTGGTTCACTGGTATGTCAAAAGATTCCTAACTTAAACAACAACAACAACAACACCTAAATACTGATTGTGGATGGCGAGTGTACAGTTGTGAACATATGAAACAGAGACACACTTGTAACGGGGGCCCCTCAGCGAGCATAGGGTAGGATGAGACGTTGTGTGTGTGTGTATGTGTGTGTGTAGGTGACGCTTCCTATTCTATGTGTGTGTTTTATATGCCCACAACTGTACATACATACATACATACATACAAAGAGCAGTGGTGGTGCCAGTATAAACATTGGTCAAAGCTTCACAGTTTAATAACATTAGTAGCACCGTAAAATTTAATTCATGTGTGTGTGTGTGTAGCAACCGTATGTGTGTGTGAGTGTGTGTGTGTGTATGTGAGTGTGAGTGTATGTGAGTATGTGTGTAGCAACCGTAAGTGTGAGTGTGTGTGTATGTGTATGTGAGTGTGTCAGTGTATGTGAGTATGTGTGTAGCAAAGCAACTGTATGTGTGTGTGTGTGTGTCAACAAAGAGAATATCTACACGTACAAATCATTTACACGTTATGTATGTATGTATATGTGTATGTGTATGTATGTAGATGCGCTCAGATTGATACGGGCATGTTGATTGCATTGCATTTATACACATCACTATTAAACAGGTGGACATTGCAATACGAACAACAACAACAACAACAACAACAACGACAACGATTGATCTGTTGAAAAGTTAGCCATCGCATCGTTGGTACGGTCCCTAAGGATTGTCACACACCCCAACCAACCATTTACACTGAGTGATTGATTGGTTGACTGACTGGTTGATTGGTTGACTGACTGAGTGATTGATTGATTGGTTGACTGACTGAGTGATTGATTGATTGATTGGTTGAGTGACTGACTGACTGACTGATTGATTGATTGACTGACTGATTGACTGACTGACTGATTAGTTGATTGACTGACTACTTGACTGATTAATTGACTGATTGACTGACTGACTGATTGGGAGTGAAAGAAAACCACCCTAGGCCCGGAAGACCATGTAGAACTAAGTAGAAGGGGATAAATTGAATAAAGAGAGGTGGGAAAGCAAGCAAGGAAATAAACACGAAAGCAAAGGAGAGAGAGAGAGAGAGAGAGAGAGAGAGAGAGAGAGAGAGAGAGAGAGAAAGAGAAAAAAAGAGAAAGTAAAAAGAGAGAAAAGAGAGAGTGAGTGAGAGAGAAACAAAAGAGAAAGAAAGAGAG
>JAWZYT010007167.1:0-7500 GCA_034508575.1 Petrolisthes manimaculis | reverse complement strand
TAATAATAATAATAATAATAATAATAATAATAATAAAGGGTATTGATTCATACAAATAGTGGGAATAAAACACTAGTTAGATTGTAATAAAGAAAGTATATATTTATAAAATTAATTATAGTCTCGTTAGGTTGTAGTAAAGTAGTGTTGTAGGTTGTTAGGTTGTAGTAAACATATGTGTATGAGAGAGAGAGAGAGAGAGAGAGAGAGAGAGAGAGAGAGAGAGAGAGAGAGAGAGAGAGAGAGAGGAAAATATAAAGATAATATAAAGAACACACCACACACACACACACAGACACACACAGAGAGAGAGAGAGAGAGAGAGAGAGAGGAAAATATAAAGATGATAAAAACACAGAGAGAGAGAGAGAGAGAGAGAGAGAGAGAGAGAGAGAGAGAGGGCATTGTTACTTCTTGGGTCATCTTTAAACATAGATAACATGGATTATTGACATTAAGTTGACAGACTCTTTTGATTTAAGTTGGCTCAGGTTATGACACAATAAAATTATGAAGGATGTGTGTGTGGGGGGGGAGGCTGCATTGAGAGGAGGAGGAGGGGGGGGGGAGGGGTGAACACACACACACACAGACAGTATTATAATAGTAAATATGCAGGCCACAAATAATAATAATAATACTAATACTAATAATAATAATACTGTAATAATAATAAGAATAAGAATAAGAATAAGAATAAGATTAAGAATAAGAATAATATTTTTGGGGAGAATTATGTATGCATGTATTTATTGTGTATGTATGTATGTATGTATATATTTTGAAACTGTATAATACATAGGATAGGTTTAATTAAGGTGATTATTATTCTGTTGTTGCTGGTGAATTAGAAGGCTACTGTTTCCTCCTAACTATACCCTTAGAAAACAGACTAACACTTTCAATGATAGTAAAATAAGGGATGGTCTGTTTCGTGGCATAGTTTGGAGCAATCACACATTCTCTCTCTCTCTCTCTCTCTCTCTCTCTCTCTCTCTCTCTCTCTCTCTCAAACACATACATACTCACACACACACATACTTACTCTCTCTCTCACACACACATATACATACTCACACACACACACACACATACTTACTCTCTCTCTCACACACACACATACATACACACACACACACACACACACACACACACACACACACACACACACACACACACACACACACACACACCACACACATATACTTTCTCTCTCTCTATTCTATAATTCAACAATAATTATAGCTTTATTTGATTTATGTGTGTGTCTATGTATGTATGTGTGTATGTATGTATGCATGTAAAGTAAAGGAGAAATTATGATAAAAGAAAATGAGGATAATGAAGAGAGAGAGAGAGAGAGAGAGAGAGAGAGAGAGAGAGAGAGAAAGAGAAAGAGAGAGAGGTGGCAGTGGGTATGATTAAGAGAGAGAGAGAGAGAGAGAGAGAGAGAGAGAGAGAGAGAGAGAGAGAGAGAGAAAAGTAGATATGGCAAGATGCACAGAAACAATCTCTTTGTGTGTATGTGTGTGTGTGTGTGTTTTAAAGCTGACCACCCTATCATAATATCTCACTATAGTACGTCTATGTGTGTCTCTCTCTAGACGCATTTTAGACGCAGTGTATGTATGTGTGAAGTTGACGTATGTATGTATGTATGTGTGAAGTTGACGTATGTATGTATGTATGTATGGGTGATGTTGATGTAATGCATATATGTATGTATGTTAACGTAATGTATGTATATATATATATATGTATGTATGTTAACGTAATGTATGTATATATGTATGTATGTTAACGTAATGTATGTATATATGTATGTATGTGTGAAGTTGACGTATGTATGTATGTATGTATGTATGTGGGATATTGACATTTTGCTGACTACATTTTTGACGCATCTGACGTATAGCTGACTACATCTTTGACGCATTTGACGCAGGATTGTATTATAGAGGGTTCGTTTAATTGACGCACCATGACGCACTACTGACTATATGTTGACGCATATTGACGTCGAATTGCATCTAACACGACTCGCTGGGTATTTGACGCATAATGACACTACTCACTGCACTTTTGACGCACATTCCATGAGAGAGAGAGAGAAAGAGAGAGAAATATAATTGATGTTTTGTACTTAGTCGTGAAGGAAGAGAGAGAGAGAGAGAGAGAGAGAGAGAGAGAGAGAGAGAGAGAGAGAGAGAGAGAGAGAGAGAGAGAGGTCATATAGCGTCAGAAGGAGGTGATAGTAGGGATAAGACAGCAAACAAGCAAGCAAGCAAACAAAGCAGGAAGGAAATAGAAGGAATAGAAGCAAGCAAGAAAAGCAGGAAGGAAATAAAAGGAAATGGAAGGAAATAGAAGCAAGCAAGCAAAGCAGGAAGGATATAGGTAGAAGGAAGGAAATAGAAGGAAATAGAAGGAAGCAAGCAAAGCAGGAAGGAAATAGAAGGAAGGAAATAGAAGGAAGCAAGCAAAGCAGGAAGGAAATACAAGAAGTTAATTTTACTGACAAAAAGAAAAAAAAAGGATTGGAAGGGGCCGAAGGTGCGCCAAAACCCTTCAAAAAAGTAAATACAGTATTGCCAACATTACCCCATAAACCCCTAGAGGTAGTGGGGTGTGGGGTGTGGGGGGCGGGGGGGATAAAGTTTAATTGGTGGGGGTGAATGAGGGGGGGTCCAGGGGAAATATTTGATGGGGGTGAGTGGGGTAAGTGGGGAAGGGTGATGGGGGGGGGTAAAAGGGGGTGTTGGAAGGGGGGAGTGAGTGAAGGAAGGAAGGGTGTCAGTAGGGGGTGGGTGACGGGAGGGGTGTAGGGGAAAGAGGAGGGTGTAGGGGAAAGAGGAGGGTGTATAGGGTGTGACTAGAGGGCTGTAGGGTGTGACTAGAGGAGTGTAGGGTGTGTCGGAATATAGGGGTGTGTGTATAGGGTGTGGACTATAGAGGGTGTATAGGGGTAGGGTGAGGGGGGGATGTAAGGACCAACCAACACACCACCACCACCAGCGTCAGTGTCCAAGTTGATCAGAGGGTTGGGGTCGGCTAGTCAGCGACGCCTTTCTCTCTCTCTCTCTCTCTCCTCCCTACCCTCTACCTACATACCTCCCCTCCCTTCTTACCTCCCCTTCCCTCCCTTACCTACCTACCTCCCTTTCCTCACTCCCTTCCTTACCCAATACTTACTCCCCCTACCTACCTACCTTCCCTCTTTCCTACCCACCTACCTACCTACCTTCCCTCTTTTCTACCCACCTACCTACCTACCTACCTTCTCCTTCTCTTCTCTCTCTTCTCTTCCCTCCTTCTCCCGCTTCTCTCTCTACCTCTCTTCCTTCTCTTCTCTCCCTCTCTCTTCCTCTTCTATACTTCCTATTCACAATATATCGTTCATTTTTGTTGTTATCATCGAAATCTATACTTGTGTTTATAATTCGTTAAATGTATGTATATATGTATGTATTCGGTGTTTGTTAGTACGGTATTTGTTTGTTAGTACGATGTTTGTTAGTATGTACGATGTTTGTTGTTTGTTAGTACGATGTTGTTGTTTGTTAGTACGATATTTGTTTGTTTGTTAGTACCATGTTTGTTGTTTGTTAGTACGAATGTTTGTTGTTTGTTAGTACGATGTTTGTTGTTTGTTAGTACGATATATGTTTGTTTGTTAGTACGATGTTTGTTATTATGTACGATGTTTGTTGTTTGTTAGTACGATATTTGTTTGTTTGTTTATCGTGTGTATTTTATCATTAACCAATATTATGAAGGTCAAGGAGAGACGGGAATAAACGCTAAAATGTGTAGCTGGCAACTGCTGCTTTCTCTCTCTCTCTCTCTCTCTCTCTCTCTGGAACTGTCTGAAACCGCCCAATTTGTCACCACTACTAACACACACACACACACACACACACTCTTTCTCTCTGTCTGGAACCGCTCATATTGTCACCACTACTAACACACACACACACACACACTCTCTCTCTCTCTCTCTCTCTCTCTCTCTCTCTCTCTCTCTCTCTCTCTGAAACTGTCTGAAACCGCCCAATCTCTCACCACAACCTCTCTCTTTCTCTCTCTCTGAAACCGCCCAAATTGTCACCACCACCACTACCTCCATCACTACCAACACTACCACCACCACTTCCACCAACACCACTACCAACACTACAGAACTTTCCTGACATGTTCCTCCATTGTCTTTCTATACAAATATTTACTGTCCTTTCTGTGATATATAGTAAAAAAATTGTAGGTTAGCGAGTCCTCAAACATTGCCACGAAACACCACCACCACCACCACCACCACCAACCTATATAGAATGATCTTGTTGTTTCGTGGCTTAGTGAGGAGGAATCATAATAAACCATCAAGTCTCATACACGATCACAGGGCGAAATTATTGTTGACAAGTAATGCTATAGCAGTACAAATTGCTATTACTTTTGGGTGTTGTGGTTTGAATGGCATTGCGGTGGTAGCTCTTAAGTACAGTACATACAACGGGTGTTTTGGTGGTGGTGGGTAGCCTCTCTCTCCCTCTCCCTCCATCCCACTCTCTCTCTCTCTCCTCTCCCTCTCCCTCCATCCCTCCCTCCCACTCTCTCTCTCTCCGCCGCCTCGCCCCTGCCTGCCTGTCTGCCTGTCAATGAGGGCAATGATAATGCTGTATAATAATGATAATAAAACAGCTTATAATTATTATGATCAGGTTTGCTTAGAGTTGATAATAAGACTTATATAACTATTGCATGTGGTAGTGTTGATATAGTTGTTGTTGTTGTTGTTGTGAGTCGAGTAACGTAGGAAATATTAATATAAATTAATAATAAATGATTCCTACCTTAGCACATGAACAAGTAAAGGTCATTGGGTTAATTATTTATAAGCAAATATTATGATAACTTAACTATTGTTGTTGTTGTTGTTGTATCATCATGTTAGTGTGTGTTACAAAGGAGGCAGGCAGCTAAAGTGTGTGTGTGTGTGTGTGTGTGTGTTTTTTTTGGGGGGGAGAAGGGCGGAGTGGAGGGGAGAGGGAGGAGGGATATAAAGATCAAAGGTTACACTTAGGGAAGGTATGTATGTATGTATGTATAGTGTTGAGGTAAATCTGGAGCAACTGATTCCTCCAAACTCTTCTTAATGGTGAATTGGAAGGTCTTTGATACCTCCAAACAATGCTATAAAACAGATCACCCCATTAGTAACATTAAAGGTCGTCCTGTTTCCTGTAATAGTTTGGAGGAATCAGTAGTTCTTCAATTTACCAAAGATAAAATAATCCCCTTAATTAAACACACACACACACACAAACATACACACACACTTTCTCTCACACTTAAGTTATAATAAAGAGTGTGTTGTAATGGTTGGTTGTGATGGTAAGAGAAAGACAGGTTTAGGTTGTAATAAGTAAGGTCACTGGGGTTATATATAGCATTTATTTGAGTTATATTTCCTTATGAAATTATTTACATAAAGCTACAGCAAATTGTATTATTTTTTTATATGTATTTCTGTAGGTGAATATATTACAATGAAATGGTTACATAACTTTACAGCACCTTTGTATTTAGGACTATTTTCACTATGATTCAGAAAATAAACGTAGATGATTATAATTACAGTGATAAATAATTAGATAGATAAATAAATAAATAACGCACCGTTGAAATTAATGTAAACAAAACAAAAAACATCACAATCATCATTCATAAACGTAAACAAGGGAATGGGTTGACGTAAATAAATAAATAAATAACGCACCGTTGAAATTAATGTAAACAAAACAAAAAACATCACAATCATCATCATAGACGTCGCCAAGGGAGTGGGTTGACGTAGGTAGGCGTGGGGTGGCGTGCGCGGTCATAGTAAGTAACCGTTCTATCCCCCGTGTGTGCGTGGGTGGTGAAGGCAAGGCGTGGGCGTGGGCGTGGCGGGTGTGGGTGGTGGTGGAGGGCGTGTAACCACTTCTCATAAGCCTGTCCACTCTCACACTGTCGTCTTTCCTTCCCTGCTCTCACTTCTTCAGCATTCATCTTTAATCTGAAATAATAATAAACAAAATATAGTGTGATTTATTAAGTGTTTATCAGTTTACTCAAATGTGTAAACTGTATGGTAGTAGTAGTAGTAGTAGTAGTTGTTATTGTTGTTGTAGTAGTAATATCGTTAGTTATAGGCCATAATAGTAGTTATATTTGTAGTTGTTATTGTGGTTACAGTAATTGTAGTAGTTTTTGTTATAGTAGTAGAAGTAGTAATAGCTATATTGTAGTAGTAGTAGTAGAATAATTAGTAGAAAACAGGTGTTGTTTCTATAGTAGTAGATTTATTATTATTATTATTAGTCGTAGTAGTAATTTGTAGTAGTAGTAGTAGTAGTAGTGGTAGTAGTAGTAGTATTTGTAGTGAACTAAATACCAATAACTCTTACGTACCTTACTTTATCACGTTTTTTCTCTTCCTTCTTTATCTTGTGCCATTCCTCTACTGCCAACTTTACTCTCCTCTTTCTCTTTTCATCCTCTTTTACTTTCCTCTCTCTTTCTAGTTCATCCATCCTTGCCAGTTCTCTCTTCGCCTTCTCCTCTTCTCTCACCTTCATCAATCTCTCTGACTTTTTATTTTCGAGCCACGCATTTACACTATCCTTCTGCAACTCATTTTTGTGTTGAAACTTGTGGGAGAGTAATCGCTGTAAATTCTCCGTTTTCTGTGATTCACTATGAGAGAGAACGTCGTGTGTAAAGGAGTCACTCGTGTTTTCCTCCAGATTTAGTAAAGAGGCTCGTGTTTCGGTGTTGTCATCATCGTACTTTTTATGTGTAGAATTATCGTGCTCTGTGTATGTTCCTTCTGTATTTGTTCTTGTTCTGCTGGAGGTGTGTGTTGTTGTTGTTCTTGAAGTTGTTGTTGTTGTTTCGGTCGCACTCACGTTTTGTTCAGTGTTTTTAGATCTGTTTGTTGTTGTTGTTGTTGTTTGATCAGCATCTGTCTTGTGTTCGGCATTTTTGGAGCTGTTTGTTGATGTTATTTTTTCTGAATCTCTCTTTTGTTCGGGATCCTCAATCTTCTCCCATGACGAATGATCTGACGACGACGACGACGAGGAGGAGAAGGAGGAGGGGGCATCTTTCCCTTCGTCCTCAGATTGTTGTTGTCGTTGTTGTTGTTGTTGTTGTTGACCTTTTTTCTTGGCATCGGTGAGGGCGAGTTTGGTGGTTCGGTTCACAATATCAACGTAGTCTTTGGATTTCGATACTTTTCGTTCAGGATTATTTTTTTTCAAGGACTGTTGGAGGTGGAGCAAATTTTTGGTTTCTACAGTTTGATTATCTTGTCCAAAAAAATCTATATCATCATCAAAGAAGTCGTCAATCATAATAATAATAATAATAATAATAATAATAATAATAATAATAATAATAATAATAGTGATAATAACGATAATAATAAACAAATGTCAGATTATAGTTTTCAGTGGT
>JAWZYT010007166.1:5000-20000 GCA_034508575.1 Petrolisthes manimaculis | reverse complement strand
AACAACAACAGCAACAACAACAGCAATAATAATAATAATAATAAAAAAAAATAAAAAAAAAAATAATAATAATAATAATAATAATAATAATAATAATGAAAATATGTAACAGGAGAGACATTATGAAGTAAAGAATATAAGGAGATAACATAATAAAATAAGGAGATAGAGAGATAACACAATAATAAGAAGATATTATAGTGAAAATGATATGAGGAGAAAGGATAGTGATAATAAAATACAAAAACTAAAATACAGTAAAAATATAATACAGTTAAAATAAAAAATACAATGAAAACAAAATACAGGGACAATAAAGGACATTGGTAAGAAAATACAGAAAATAAAATACAGCCGTAAAAATAAAATACAGTAAAAATAAAATACAGTAAAAATAAAATACAGTGAAAAAATAAAATACAATGAAAATCAAGAACAATAACAAGAACAATAACAAGAAAAAATAACACAGTGAAATTACAGTAAAAACAAAACAAAAAAATGCTGTGAAAATTACAAAAAAAAATCCATTATGACTCCACAGCGAATCAGTCACAATGAGGAAAAAGACAGTCAAGCAGAAGGAACGAAAGCAAATTAACATGAGATATTGAACCGATAAAGACGAATACGTTACGAATACGTCACAATGAAGAAAATGACAGTCAAGTGGAAGGAAGGAAGTTGATGGTTAACGTAACACCAAAGAAAATGAAAGATAAATGTTGCTACGACGATTGTGTTTACGAAATGTCCCATGCACCCCACACGGTAAAGGAAAGTACAGTAAAGTAGAAGGAAGGAATATAAACACTGTCTTTATTACGAAATATTCCAAATTTATTAAGGAAAGTACAGTAAAGTAGAAGGAAGGAATATAAACACTGTCTTTATTACGAAATATTCCAAATTTATGAAGGAAAGTACAGTAAAGTAGAAGGAAGGAATATAAACACTGTCTTTATTACGAAATATTCCAAATTATGAAGGAAAGTACAGTAAAGTAGAAGGAAATAATATAAACACTTAGAGAAAAGCACCGTACAACAGAAAGAAGGAATAATTATGTTAGTGATGTAAATATAAACAGGCTTTTTACGATATATTCCAAAATAAGAGGGAAAGTACAGTAAAGCAGAAGGAAGGAAAATAAACACTGTCTTTATTACGAAATATTCCAAATGAAGGAAAGTACAGTAAAGCAGAAGGAAGGAATACTAATCATCATAATTGTGTAGAAGAGACGACTAAAAAATATAATAAATACAACCTCTTTTTACGAACTGTTCCACAAGATGAGGGAAAGTACAGTAAAGGTGAAGGAAGGAATAAATATGTTGCTGATGTAAATATAATAAAACAGTGAAATTTTACGAACTAACCCATACGATGAAGGAAAGTACCGTAAAGCAGAAGGACCGAAGGAAAGAAGGAATAATGAAGGAGGATGTTGATGATGATGATGATGGTGGTGTGAGGAGGTAGTGAAGGAAGGAAGGAAGGAAGGAAGGAAGGTGGTAGTTAGGGAGTGAAGGAAGGTGGTAGTTAGGGAGTGAAGGAAGGAAGGAAGGTGGTAGTTAGGGAGTGAAGGAAGGTGTGAAGGAAGGAAGGTGGTAGTTAGGGAGTGAAGGAAGGAAGGAAGGTGGTAGTTAGGGAGTAAAGAAGGAAGTAGTTAGGGAGTCAAGGAAGGAAGGAAGGTGGTAGTTAGGGAGTAAAGAAGGAAGTAGTTAAGGATATAAGGAAGGAATCAGGGAAGGAGTAAAGGAAGGAGTAAAGGAAGGAAGTAATCAGGGAAGGAGTAAATCAAGGAAGTAAGGAAGGAGTGAAAGAAGGAAGTAATCAGGGAGTGAAGGAAGGAAGGAAAGAAGTAATCAGGGAAGGAGTGAAGGAAAGAAGTAATCAAGGAAGTAAGGAAGGAGTGAAGTGAAGGAAGTGAAAGAAGGAAGTAAATAAAGTAATGTGTACTCTATGTCCACCAAGACATCGAAGGAAAGTGGTGAGGTTTGATTCCTTCGTGGACACCATATCCTATTCGGAGTATGCCTCTAATACATCCACGGGGGGGGGTGGGGGTGGGGGTGGGGGGGAAGCTAGTGGGGTTAATGGGGGGGTAGTGGTGGGGGGTGTGGGTGTGGGTGAAGGTAGTGGGAGTGGGGTAAATGGGGGGGTAGTGGTGGGGGTGGGTGTGGGTGAAGGTAGTGGGGGTGTTGGTGTTGGGGGGAAGGTATTGGGGGTGTTGTTGGGGGTAGTGGGGTAGTGGGGGTGTTAAGGCATCATCATCATCATCATCATCATCATCTGTGTGGTTGAGGGGGGTCAGTAAAAGTTGCCCCCCTCCCCAACCCCAACCCCAACCCCCTCCTCCTCCTTCTTCCTCCTCTTCCTCCATCTCCTTATCAGCATTCTTCTCCTCTTCCTCTCCTCCCCATTCCTCCTCTTCCTCTTCTTCCTATTACCGTCCACACTCTCACTCCTTCACAGCCTTCTCTTCCTCTTCTTCCTACCCCTCCTCCTCCTCTTCCTCTTCCTCCGTCGTGCCCTCCTTCCTCTCACGTACTGAAGGAGGGAGTAGAAGGGCGTCAGTTTGGCTCAAGGCGTGCTCCAAGGTACGTACAAAAGAAGGCACGTGAAAATGGAAAGTGCACGTGTTATAGGTTTAATTAAGGCACGTGACAATGGAGGAGTAATGTCATGTTGATATAAAGGGGTGCGGGAGTAGGGGACAGGCTTGGGGGGGGGTTAGGGGGGTGCGGGAGTAGGGGACTGGCTTGGGGGGGGGTGTTAGGGGGGTGCAGGAATAGGGGACAGGCTTTTTTTACATATACAAGTATATATTTTTAGATACTATAAGATCCCTGAAGTTATAATTATATCCTATTATAAGTCATAATTATAGGCATTATTATAAAACACATAATAGGACGTGACGAGTTGCCAGAAGACGCTACTAAACCAGTGTTGCCAGAAGACGCTACTAAACCAGTGTTGCCAGGTGCAGGGAAATTTCTGTTTTAGGGAATATTAAAGTCCACACACGGAGATTATTATTATTAAAGATTAATTGTTCAAGAGTAAACAGGGAATTTTCTATCAGACGAAATACCAACAAGACCGTCAGTGTTCATGAGTAAACAGGGAATAATTGAGGTAAAAAGGGAAATGCTGATGTTGAAATTATAGGGAAATATCATCAAGCAGATCTGGCAACACTGAAGACAACAGTAGCAGTCAATGTGTTTAGTATATCTGTAAAACCTTTGATACTACGGTTAGTTTAATTATTTGTTGTATTAAAATGGTTTCCATAGGTGAATTACCAACGTTTACACACTACTATTTACATGTTATTCACATATATATGAGGGAATCGACTAAACAAATATATTTGCTGTTTTATCTAAAGAAGATATTGTATAAATATAACAACATTCAAACGAGTAATTAATCACGCAACATAATAAAGGCAAAATATACATTGAGACGAGAAAGAGCAAACATGGCGGCCGATTCAACCAGTCAATCAGCGAGCAGCAAACATGTTGGCTGTCCAGTCTTTCTATAATATAGTGTTATTAATGTATCTACTGTAATGTATAGTTAGATAATTGGAGGTTAACGAGTCCTTCAAATATTGCCACGAAACAAACACCATCTATAAGGAAGGAGCTTGTTTCGTGGCATTGTCTGCATAATAATAATAATAATAATAATAATAATAATAATAATAATAATAAGTTTCATACACGATCACAGGGTCCTTAATAAAAACAAATGAGAGGTTATGTTTACATTTTATTGGTATTTATTCATTTTATTTATTTATTTTATTCTATTTATTTATTTTATTTATTCATATGTATTGAAGATTTGATGTAGTGGTGACTGCAATTCGGGTAAAAATTCGCAAAAAAAAAAAAAAAAAAAAAAAAACACGACGGCGAAGTGGGATAAACCGCCTTAATTAAATATTGCACCTCACAGACGCTATCTCCCCCCCCCAAGGTAAATATAGTTACGGCGTTGCTATATTTACCCTCCCTCCCCCTCCCCCCCTCCCTCGTCGGAATGGAAAAGCGATGATATCAACAACAACAACAAAAAATGGCTAATGTTTTTTTTTTTACGCGAATTTGCAATTTATTTTTCCTTGATCAATCAACACCGGGTTTAGGGGAAAAGGGTGATAGATAGATAGATAGATAGATAGATAGATAGATAGATAGATAGATAGATAGATAGATAGATAGATAGAAATACATAGATAGATAGATAGATAGAAATAGACAGATAGATAGATAGATAGAAATAGACAGATAGATAGATAGATAGATAGAGATAGATAAAGTAGTACACAAACAATAAAAATGAATCTGCCTGTACTTATTGGTATTGTTGATGGTAAACTGTATGTATGTACACAACTACACAATGTAACACGGTATATAAGCTACAGGAAATATATGTACAGCCGGGAGGATAAATTCGAACCCGTCTCATGTATTTAATAATATGGCTAAAATAAACAAATAGTTGCATTCTGAACCCGTTTTTATTCCAACAATAACAACACCATACGTCATTTACCATAATTATGTGAATTATATTTGTTATTTCTGTATTAAAATTGTATTACAACATCACTATATATAACTAATTACACACATGTACGGTAGGTGGTAGTGAAGCGTACTTATGCTGTCGACTGTACATCCTCCCCCCCACCTACCCCACCCCCCCAGTATAGTGTTACACAGGCTTAATTAATAGTGAATCTGTTTCGTCATATAGCTTGGAGGAAGCAGCAGAAACCTTCACTATAATAATAATAATAATAATAATAATAATAATAATAATAATAGTAATAATAGTAATAATAATAATAATAGTAATAATAATAAAATAATAATAATAATAATAATAGTAATAATAGTAATAATAATAATAATAATAGTAATAGTAATAGTAATAATAATAATAATAATAATAATAATAATAATGCATGACAGTATCTCATAAATCTATATATATATATCTGAGTGTAGACTATATAGTTAAATATGTATTTCTATATAATTATTAAACACAAACTCATAATCACTATACAACCACTTCGTCCCCTCTCTCTCTCTCTCTCTCTCTCTCTCTCTCTCTCTCTTTAATCAATATCGATCTTGTATGACCTATGTATCTCTCTCTCTCTCTCTCTCTCTCTCTCTCTCTCTCTCTCTCTCTCTCTCTCTCTCTCTCTCTCTCCTTTTTTTCTTTTCTATATTATCTTCTGTTCCTACTACTACTACTACTACTACTACTACTAACTACTACTACTACTACTACTACTACCACTACTACTACCACTACTACTACTAACAAACATTTTTTTTCTATTATAGGTATGTACTGGACGAATATGCGGTAGTGGTGAGTACTGTGTGTGTGTGTGTGTGTGTGTGTGTGTGTGTGTGTGTGTGTGTGTGTGTGTGTTAATTAAGTTGAGGAAATCTAAGGTTCTAACACGCCTTGATTCATATAATTCAACACAACACAACACAACACAACACAACACAACACAACACAACATAACACAATAACACAACACAACACAACACAACACAACACAACACAACACAACACAACACAACACAACACAACACAACACAACACAACACAACACAACACAACACAACACAACACAACACAACACAACACAACACAACACAACACAACACAACACAACACAACACAACACAACACAACACAACACAACACAACACAACACAACACAACACAACACAACACAACACAACACAACACAACACAACACAACACAACACAACACAACACAACACAACACAACACAACACAACACAACACAACACAACACAACACAACACAACACAACACAACACAACACAACACAACACAACACAACATAACACAATAACACAACACAATAACACAACACAATAACACAACACAATAACACAACACAATAACACAACACAACACAACACAACACAACACAACACAACACAATAACACAACACAACACAACACAACACAACACAACACAACACAACACAACACAACACAACACAACACAACACAATAACACAACACAACACAACACAACACAACACAACACAACACAACACAACACAACACAACACAACACAACACAACACAACACAACACAACACAACACAACACAACACAACACAACACAACACAACACAACACAGATCATCATAACATAACACTATCCCATCTTTCACCCCTCCCCCCTCCCCCCGTTATCTCTCCTTCCTCCTTTCTTCACCCCTCCTTCCTTCCCTTCCTTCCTTCCTTCCTTCCCCATCCTTCCTTCCTCCCCATCCTTCCTTCCACCTTCCTCTTCCCTCTCCTTCCTTCCTTCTTTCCCCATCCTTCCTTCCTTCACTCCCTATCCTTCCTTCCTTCACCCCCCTCTTCACCCACACACCCCCTCCTCCCCTCCTTCCCTCCCCCCCCCCTTCTTCTGGCTGCCATTCAAGGTCACGTGTGTCAAGGTCAAACACCAACACCAACTATACTGTCTACACCCCGTCTGTGTGTGTGTGTGTGTCTGTGTGTCTGTGTGTGTGTGTGTGTATGTGTACCTAAACTTAATGTGTGTGTGTGTCTGTCTGTGTGTGTGTGTCTGTGTGTAGGAGGCGAGTTACAGGATATTGTTGCTTCAGACCCGCCCCCTTTTCCCTCTGTCCCCCCCCCCATCCTCAACCCCCCTTACTCCCTCTCTCTCTCTCTCTCTCTCTCTCTCTCTCTCTCTCTAATCTGGTATCACTTTTCAGACCATTTATATACTGACAGGATTTGACCTTTTACTGAATTGCTGCTAGTGGTGTGTGAGAGAGAGAGAGAGAGAGAGAGAGAGAGAGAGAGAGACGACACTGTAGAAGGAAAACACACACACACACACACACACACAGAGAAAGAGAGAGAGAGTGAGTGAACGGAGTGTGTTATTACCGCTCCTCTCTCTCTCTCTCTCTCTCTCTCTCTCTCTCTCTCATTCTCTCTCTCTCTCTCTCTCTCTCTCTCTCTCTCTCTCCTGTTTATCTTTGCCTCTATCTGTCTCTCTATCATTCCATCTTTATCTTTCTTCATCGCTATTGAGCGAGTAACGTGAGATGTCTGTGAGAGAGAGAGAGAGAGAGAGAGAGAGATGGATTGGGAGGGAGGAATGGAGGGAAGGGGGAGAGAGAAGGATTTGAGGAAAGTGAGAGAGAGAGAGAGAGAGAGAGAGAGAAAGAGAGTTACATAGATACACAGACCACAACACACCTTACGGTCCACACGAGGTGATCTGATTTGAATATTACTGGTTGAGAATAATTTTATATTACTCCCCAGTGATAGTCGATAGCAAAGTTGAAGGCTCTCTCCCCACCCACCACTCCCTCCTGCAAGTTCAGGAAAACAAGTCAGAAGTAATAACCTTGTGAGATTGGCTGAAATACTCCACAATGAAATTTTATAGGAAAGGCAGAAAGTAGGTAAAATTGGATTAATTCACTACCTGAAATTCAGAAAAGTTTTATTCATTAATAAACGCTGTTAGTCGGGGATTAGACGTAAGGTGTTTATCTAATCAATGTTTGAAGCTGTCTACGGTGTTACAGTCTATTACGTTACGAGGAAGCCCATTTCATAAGTTGACGACTCGGTTAAAAACGAAATTCTTGTATTCATGTGAGTTAAAAGATTTACCTATGATTTTGCAACCATTTCCTCTCGTGTAATTTGATTGGTCGATAGTGAAATACTTATTGCAGTCCATATTATCTATGCTTTTGATCATTTTAAATACCTAGATTAATTCACCTCTTAATCTACGTTGTGTTAATGGGAATAGATTTAGTTCTCTTAGCCGCTCCTCGTATGTTTTGTTTCTTAGACTTGGTATCATTTTAGTAACCCTACGTTGGACTTGTTCCAGTTTTGCTATATCTTTCTGGTAGTACGGGCACCAGACATGAACACACTATTCCATAAGGGGACGGACCAAGGAATTATACAAAGTTAGGATTGTGTCTTTGGACTTATACTCGAATGCTCTTCCAATAAAGCCATTGGTTTAATCGCTTTCTTAATTACTTCCGTACACTGCTGACTGGGTTTTATGTTACTTGATACTGTTACCCCTAAGTCTGTCTCTCGGTCTACGCTCTTGAGTTGAGTACCACCATTCAACGAGTAGTTTGCAATGTCCGACGTGGAGCACTTTACATTTATCTGCATTAAAGGAACAGTGGCCAAGTTTGTGTGTAAGTTTATCATGTATGAGTGTCTCTAGCAGTGTGCATATGACTGAGGTTAGGCTGATAGGGCGATAGTTGCTATGTAGAGATTTGCTGCCTTTTTTAAATATTGGTGTTATGTTAGCGAGCTTCCATTCGTCAGGTATTGTTCCAGTGTGTGAAGAATAATCAAAGAGCAGAGTCAGGGGTTTTACTATTTCACTGTTTGCTTCCTTTAATAAGTGAGAAGAGATCATGTCTGGCCCAGGTGACTTATTTACATTTAATTATTCAATACATTTGTTTATATCACTCTCTATCAAGAAATGGAATAAGGGAGCTCTCTTGTAAGTTAGTATAAAGGTCTTGTCCATAGTGAGCTGATAATGGTTCTCCCCACTTTGTTACTGGTAAAAATTAAAATCTCCAAGAATTACGGCCTTTTGCGTGTTACTCGTTTCGTAAATTTGCTCATAGATATCACGGTCGGTTTGTACTGGTTGAGCTGGGGCTGGTATATTAGTCTCCTTGTGAGGTTTGAAAGGAGACTAAGAGATTGTGGGTTTTAATCTGTTTATTCATATAGGTTACACATTGTTTACAAAGTTTTAGAGTGAACCTAGAATACATGAATATAAGGTTTCCTGCCTGCTACACTATTAGAACCCATCAGGCGAGAGGGCTGATGCTTGTGGCGGGTAGCTGATTCTAGCCGCCACAGTATAATACAGCTAACAAAAGTTTCATTCAACAAATAAATAAATAAATAAATAAATAAGTAAGTAAATATAATGTTATCGATATGGGGCTTTGATAATAGGATCGGTTTGAGGTCCTCTTTAATATACAGTATAATAAAACTCTGCCTCCCCTTTTAATTTGTTCGACCTTTTTCAAATATTGTGTAGCCGGGAATTTTATACTCTGCCATAAGGAAGTCTCTGCTTTTAGTATTTACCCACGATTCTGTCATGCACGCAGACTACCTCATCATTTTCTGTGAACGTTATTTCCTCTAGATCTGTAAATTTGTTATGAATGCTACGAGCGTTAACCTAAAATACCTTCAAGAGAGAGAGAGAGAGAGAGAGAGAGAAAGTGTGTGTGTGTGTGTGTTTGTTATTACCACTCCCCACACTCACTCAAATCTCTCTCTCTCTCTGTTTATCTTTATATCTTTATCCCTATCTTTCTATCTTTATATCTTTATCCCTATCTTTATCTCTTATAATCTCTCTCACTGGGAAGTAATTCATTCTCTACCAGTAACCTTCTAATCAGATCACCCCGTGTGGACCGTAAGGTGTGTTGTGGTCTGTGTTTCTATGTAACTTTCTCTCTCTCTCTCTCTCTCTCTCTCTGACAAAGCGAGTAACGTGAGATGTATGTATGTGTGTCTGAGAGAGAGGGGGGGAATGGAGAGAGAGAGAGAGGGGGGGGGGAATGGAGAGAGAGAGAGGGGGGGGGGGGGAATGGAGAGAGAGATGGGAGGGGAATGAAGGGAAAAATGGGACGTGAGGGAGGAGAAAAAGAAAGGAAGGAAAGGGAGGAGAAGGAAAAGAGAAACAAGAGAGAGAGAGGTGGGAGTAGAAAAGAGAGAGAGAGAGAGAGAGAGAGAGGTGAAGGTAGGTGGGAGTAGAAAAGAGAGAGAGAGAGAGAAAGAGAGAGAGAGAGAGAAAATGTGAAGGTAGGAATGAGTACTGTACATTGATGAAAGGTCAGAGAGAGAGAGAGAGAGAGAGAGAGAGAGTGTGTGTGTGTGTGTGTGTGTGTGTGTGTGTAGTTTGTTTTAGATAGACAGAGAGAGAGAGAGACCAATTAAAGAAAGCTTAACTAACATTCCCTCTTTATCTTTAGTTCTATACACACACACATACATTTTTTCGAAGAGATTGTTTAAATTGTACAAGTCTACCATAATAAATAATACAAGAGAAAACGACGACTAACGACTGCATCAGAGAAAACGTAAAAAAATCTCAGTAATAGAAGGTAAACTATTGTATTATGTTAATCAATGTTATAAAAATCTGTATAATGAAACACGAGATGACATGGAACTGTATAAATTATTATGTATACAAGCACTGGGCTTCGCCCACCACGGCTACGCCGTGGGTGCATTTGCCTGCGGCGCTGCTCGCTGCGCTCGGCCCCCTCTCGCCGCTCTCTTCGCTCGCCGCATCCCCCGTCGTTTTTTAATGATTAGTTTTTTTAATAGTTTTTTAATATATATTTTTTTTTTTTTTCTAATAATTAACTTTTTATTATTATTATTATTTATTTATTTTTTTATTCGTCGTCGCCGCCGCCGTCCCGCCACCGCCGCCGCCCCGCCACCGCCGCCGCCCCGCCGCAGCCGCGCCGCTGCCGCCCCGCCGTCGCCGCAGCCCAACCGCCGCCCCGCCGCCACCGCCCCGCCGTCGCCGCAGCCCAACCGCCGCCCCGCCGCCGCCGCCCCGCCGTCGCCGCAGCCCAACCGCCGCCCCGCCGCCGCCGCCGCAGCCGCCGTTTTTTAATAATTAGTTTTTTTAATTGTTTTTTTAATAATAATTTTTTTTTTTAATATTTTTTTTATTAATTATTTTTTTTGTAATAGTTATCTTTTTTATTACTATTATTATTTTATTTTATTTTATTATTTTTATTTATTCGTCGTCGCCGCGGCCGCCCCGCCGCCGCCGCCGCCCCGCCGCCCCGCCGCCGCCGCCCCGCCGCCGCCGCCCCGCCGCTGCCGCCGCCGCCCCGCTGCTACCGCCGCCGCCCCACCGCCGCCGCCGCCGCCCTGTCGCCGCCGCCCCGCCGCAGCCGCCCCGCCGCCGCCGCCGCTACCTAACACACACATCTTACCTACCTACCCACCCAGCCACCCACCCACTACCCACTTACCCACATCTTTCCTACCACCCACCCACCCACCCACATCTGTTAATACTTATCTCTGCCAAATATAAAGGGCAATGTCTCTTGTATCTCTGGGGAATAGTGAAGATGAAACATTTTATCTTGGAATCGTTTAAAATTGAAAAAAAATATTAAAAAAATGAGCGTTTTTGAAAGTTTGGAAAGGTTGCAATTTTTTATATACACACATTGATGATGATGTATGAATGTATGTTTTTTTGGTACATACATTGGTGTGCCTTGTGTGTCTATGTGTGTGTCTGTATGTATGTATTTAATGTTTAATAAATAAGCCAGCCTGGAAAGATAACCTGTGTGTATGTCTATGTGTGTGTGTGTTTGTATGTGTGTATTTGTGCGTGTATGCGTGTGTGTGTTTGTATGTGTGTATTTGGTAGAAGTGGTTGTTATGGTGGTAGTAGTGGTTGTAATTTTGGTGATGTTAGTGGTGGTGGTGATAGTAGTAGTAGTAGTGGTACACACATACATACACACACATACATACATCCTACCACCTCCGATCCCATGGTAGTGGAGATGTGTAGTGAAGATGTACTTGAAACTTGGCTACTCCTGTGTACTCCTGTGTGTGTTTGTTTGTTTATTATCGCCCAAGCCTGTCCCCCTATTCCGGCACCCCCCCCCATCCCCCCAAGCCTGTCCCCTACTCCCGCACCCCCTGAAGTTAAAACCTCATAATTATGTGAACGTGAAAGCCTTAGTTAAGATATGTGTATGATTATTATTGACCACGACTGTACACACAGACGTAACACTACACTCAGTAAAGATGGGACTTCTATATACAGCTCAAATGTATCTTATAGTGACTCATCTTTGTCAGTGTGTATGTGTGTATGGGAATGATGGTGTATCTTATAGTGATTCACCATTGTCAGTGTGTTTGTGTGTATGGGAATGATGGTGTATCTTATAGTGACTCATCTTTGTCAGTGTGTTTGTGTGTATGGGAATGATGGTGTATCTTATAGTGATTCACCATTGTCAGTGTGTATGTGTGTATGGGAATGATGGTGTATCTTATAGTGACTCATCTTTGTCAGTGTGTATGTGTGTATGGGAATGATGGTGTATCTTATAGTGACTCATCTTTGTCAGTGTGTATGTGTGTATGGGAATGATGGTGTATCTTATAGTGACTCATCTTTGTCAGTGTGTTTGTGTGTATGGGAATGATGGTGTATCTTATAGTGATTCACCTTTGTCAGTGTGTATGTGTGTATGGGAATGATGGTGTATCTTATAGTGACTCATCTTTGTCAGTGTGTTTGTGTGTATGGGAATGATGGCGTATCTTATAGTGACTCATCTTTGTCAGTGTGTATGTGTGTATGGGAATGATGGTGTATCTTATAGTGATTCACCTTTGTCAGTGTGTTTGTGTGTATGGGAATGATGGTGTATCTTATAGTGATTCACCTTTGTCAGTGTGTTTGTGTGTATGGGAATGATGGTGTATCTTATAGTGACTCATCTTTGTCAGTGTGTTTGTGTGTATGGGAATGATGGTGTATCTTATAGTGACTCATCTTTGTCAGTGTGTTTGTGTGTATGGTGTATGACTCATTAAGGTAGGCTTCTAGTTGGAGTAAGTTCCTCCTAGTTGTTGCTGTTGTTGTTGTATGGACTATAGTTGTATGGTCTAGCAGTCCTAATCCTCCTGGTAGTTAATTACCACATTACTCTCCCTTCCATCAGTAGGAAGGTGGTAGGTAACTTGAACTTGTAGGTTAAGGGGACTACGATATAAAGCTTTAGGGTTTTCTATAACAATATGAAACTTGTGTGTGTGTTTTAGATGTGGCAGGTTGAAGGAGACAGTACTGGTAGCTTCCCATATATCTTTATTGTTGTTGTCGTCACTAATCATAATCACTTTGAGTCGATAATCTCGACTACATAAAACACGGAAACGAACATTGATCCCTTCTGTTTCCTAAAAGGTGAGAGCCTAGATGAGGAATGATTTCCAACGGTCCATAGTTTCCATTTGATATTGGTCTTCCTTGAAGTGCATGAAGCTCCTCTGAAGGTAGGCAGGCAGCAATTCTCTTCTGTTTATAAATGCATCGCGACAATCAAATATTTGAAAAAGATACGAGGGCCAATCCTTATTATAGTAGCAATAAGATATCCAATACAACACATCATGAGGAAAATTATGTGTTGACTTGATGACTACTACCTTCCCCATATGATATTTCATAAGCGTCGCTGCAAACTCGAGTGATAATTTACACAAGGATTTAATTCTGAACATATTCGACCACCTCAATGTTGTGTCTCTGGACTTTTCCTATACGGCATTAAAGAGTTTGTTTATATCAGTGTTGCTGTTGAGTTGCACATAGTGAAAAGTTTGCCAGTGCTCTTGGTAGAAGATGAGGTGAATTTGTGAGTGGAACATGGAGGACTAAACATCTTTCAAAGCCTTGAAGCATTCATATTTTGAGTCAACTTGGAGTACGACCACCACACGGGGAATATTCATCAGGTCTTGGACTGTTGTTGTCTAGACTTCAACACTCTTGGACCAGTTGAGTTTGGTCATAAGCTTGATTGGCAAACTGTTCCTGCAGATATTACAGATGTAGCACTGAGGTAACTTCTTCCAGTACAGATTGGGTTGGGCACCACAACTACAGGCATTACTTAGACCATTCTCACCCTTACCTTCTCGAGGGGTACCAGATACTATGGGTTGCAACAGAAATTTATAGCTATCTGTAATGCCCCGTACAAAATCTTTCTTCTTTTGGATTAAGCTCAAACACCTTGACTTTGTGACTATCTCTGGTTTACGGGACGACTACTACTACTACTACTACGACTACGACTACTACTACGACTACTACTACTACTACTACTATGACCTAGTGAGCATGGTGTGTGTATTATCAACCTCATCCCACTCATCAAATTCGTCCCATAATTTATCAGACGACGGTGGCTGTGGCTGTGGCTGTGATGGTGGCTGTGATGATGAGGGTGGCTGTGGCTGTGATGGTGGATGTGGCTGTGACTGTGATGGTGAGGGTGGCTGTGGCTGTGATAGTGAGGGTGGCTGTGATAGTGAGGGTGGCTGTGATAGTGAGGGTGGCTGTGGCTGTGATGGTGAGGGTGGCTGTGATAGTGAGGGTGGCTGTGGCTGTGGCTGTGATGGTGACGGTGGCTGTGATGGTGACGGTGGCTCCCAATTATTAATCACATTCCCAAAAAAGTTGATCATCTGAATAGCCGAGTTTATAATAGATTCGTCCGTCTCTTGAAGAACAACACTCACCAACTTTACTGCCTGTTGTTGTTTCCTGATGTTACTGATGCCTTGCCAACACATAGCCAAGTGTTTCAGTGACTACTACAACTCCCGCCTCACTGCCTCCTTCTCCTCCTTCACCTTAAATTTGGCCATTTTTCACCGTCAAATGAATCATGAAGATTATTTTATGTGGCTAAGTTGGATATTATATGAGGGGGGATAAGAGGGGGATGAATACACACACACACACACACACGGACACACACACACATACACACAGACACACATACACACAGACACACGGACACACAGGCAGACACACACACACACACACACACGGACACACACACATACACAGACAGACATACACATACATACACACAGACACACAGACACACACGGACAGACAGACATACACACACATACACACAGACACTATTTCTAAGCAACAACAGAGGCTATCATTATTTTGGTTCCTATGTTGTTTGTTTCGTGGCAATACTTTGGAGGAATCAAGGCACTCCAATCTACTTATAGTGT
>JAWZYT010007165.1:0-22123 GCA_034508575.1 Petrolisthes manimaculis | reverse complement strand
GTAGTGGTAGGAGTAGTAGCGGTCGTAAAGATGGTGGTGATGATGGTAGTAGTAGCGGTGAATGTGTTAGTGGTAGTGGTTCCATTATACGGTGGTAGTACTGACAGTGGTGGTGGTAGGGAAGGTACTAGTGGGGATAGTGGTGGAGGTGGTGGTGGTGGTCTTGGTAGTGATGGTAGTCATTGGGGTAGTAGTGGTGGTATTCATGGTGGTGTTGGTGGTGATGGTGGTAGTGGTAGCAGTGGAGGTGGTAGTACAGATAATGGTAGTGGGGGATGTGGTGGTAGTGGTAGCAGTAGCAGTAGTAGTGGTGGCGGTGGTGACAGGGATGATATTATCTGAGTGGAAGTACTGGGGAACTTCCCTTTCACAACACTTTGTTTTTGTTTATATTTTTAAACGTATCTATTATTTTTATTTGATAGCCAATTTAACCTTGCCTGTTTGTCATCAGTGCACCGTTATATTTCGTAAGATTAATTGTACCGCATCGTACTGAAGGAGAACGAAGTGAAGAATAATGTTAAAGAAAGGTGGAGAAATGGAGGAATAATGTGTAGATGAGACGACGAAAGATGTGGGAAGGAATAGAGGTAAAATAAATAAAAGGAGGACACGTTACAGGTGAGAGGAGGAAGGTGAAGCTTATGGGAGATAGAGAACTGGAGGGAGAATGTACAGATGAGATGAATTATATCATTATTGCCTCATTATCATAGGTATTAATGATAACAAGATTTTGAGTGGAAGTTCTAATATTTGTACAACACGATTATATCAACAGTCACCAAATATATCCTACAAAATTCGTTACGTAAAAGTCCTAATTTCGTAATACTGATCCAAGAAAATTAGGCCCATTGATCCTCATATTAATTTAAATTCTCATTAGATAGTATGTTGCTAATTACATGAATATACAAAAATTCAGTGTCTAATTAATTATACGAGTTGGGAAAAATATAAAAAATGAAAAATTAATCAAAACATAAAAGTCATCTGGCAGTTTTTACTGAATACATTTGTTACAATTTTTACATGGTTGGTTAGGAACTAAATGGTCCTTGACTATAGATACTTAATTAATTTATTTAGTTATTACGTATTTTATCCCTTCCATCCACCGGGAGACACGGACTTTGTCAGACGAATTAATGCCCTGAGTTTTTCCTCCTCCCTGTATAACATAACATTTGTAATCTGAGGACTCCCTGCCACACTTACAGCCTCACTTATATCCTTACTGACAAACCTGAGCCTTACTCCCACCCCTACATCCTAACCCCTAAACTTACATCCTCACTCCCACCTCTACATCCTAACCCCTACACTTACATCCTCACTCCCACCTCTACATCCTAACCCCTACACTTACATCCTCACTCCCACACTTACATCTTCATCCCCACACTTACATTTTCACCCCCACGCCTACATCCTCACCCCCACACCTGCGCCACATCCCCTTACGAATATCCTCACCCCCACACTTACATCCTCACTCCCATACCTACATCCTCACCCCCACACCTGAGCCACACCTGTCATTACATCATACCTGTCATAAATTTCGCCACACCCGCGGAGGAGAAAACTTGGCAACGTCAGACTCTACTGTTTTTTTGTGAGGCTTTAATTTGTACTTTAAACAAGGCCTAATAAGGTATCTGTTAGTTTATACACTTAGTCCCTCCAGGATTACATTCAGGCGCAGAGTATAATAATTGTCAGGATTTGCGATGAATATATTTGTTTATCTTCTTTCTGACCCTGGTGGTGGACTTCTATATAGAGTTTCGAATCTCAGACAGTAACGCGTGGCTGATGCATGCAGGTTCAGAAGTACGAAGAAATGTACTCGGAAAAAGCAGAAGAACGGGATGATATAAACACTCTCACACTGGCCACACAGGATTAGGAAGTCTGAACGACTTTCACTGACTGGGACCACCCAACTCCATACTTGTTCTATAAAGTATATGTATAAATAAACATTATTGGGTTGTGAATTGTTATGATATATTTTTTATACTTGTATAGATGCAGGAAATACTTGAATGTCTTGGATCCCTTAAGTTCTGCTTCAGTCACTTTCAGCTCTTCATTTATTTCTTTTCTCTCTATTCATATCTTCACTGTTTGTTATCCCTTCACAGTCTCCTTTTGTGACAAAATGTTCAACTTTATATACAAAGAGGTTCTATTGACAAGATTTAAAGATTTATTTGGATCAAACCCTAAGGAAGCAAACCCACATGGTTAGAAGATCTAATTCCAACCCATATCTTTATCTCTGACCCCGGGGATCACATTTGAAGAGAATTATGGATATCCCTTTAGGCCTGACCAGACCACTAGAGTCCCTTTGTAAGAAAATGTTGCTGTGACTATCCTTTTCTACTTCTATAATCTTTTACGCGTCTATAAACACAGTGATAAACACACACACACACACACACACACACATATTAATACATTGTTTGTGCCCCTACGTCAGTTTCCCCTTGGAGGTGGTCACTGCTATCTAGATCCTGGTATCGCTGAGGTGTTTCTTATACGTTGTCCACTCCATTTCTCTAAGTATAATATTATATGTCCGTACGTGATCTGAAACTGTGTGTCAAAGTGGTTAACAACAAGTATTAGAGAGAAAAGACTATAATTGTATGTTTTACAGACCGACCTCCCATGAATGACATTAAGTGAACAATATATCAGAAACTGCAGTGTTTTTTCAGTAATAAAAAAAACCCATCAGTCTGATATAATGGTAATAATTGGGACTCAAAGCTAATCGACTCTATATTGGCCATTAAGGTAATCTAACTGACGAGCACTGTGTACAAATAGAAAGTGTATATAGACAGTATGTGTGTGTGATGGTATGGGGCTGTATGTAGACAAGTGCACGTGAATGTTTGCTGTGTGTGTGTAGAAGTGCAAGTATGTGTTTGGTGTCTGTATAAAAGTGCACGTGTGTGTTTGCTGTCTGTGTGGAGAAGAAATATACGTGTGAGTTTGCTGTCTGTGTATAGAAGTGCAGATGTGTGATTGATGTCTGTATGAAAAGGTGCACGTGTGTGTTTGCTGTCTATGTAGAAAAGTGCACATGTGTGTTTGCTGTCTGTGTATAGAAGTGCAGGTATGTGTTTACTGTCTGTATGGAAAGGTGCACGTGTGTGTTTGCTGTCTGTATGGAGAAAAAATGTACAGTACGTATGTGTTTGGTGTCTGTATTTGGTGGAGTGTATTGTGCGCCATGTATGTTATCACTCAAACATGTATCCCTCAACTGGACACTAAAAAAAAAATACACTTGGCAGTTCCCGTTTCCATTCAGCACCAAATGTGTAAAGGAAAGACTCAAGGGTCGACGACACTACCATGTTGACTTGGCCACGGAGGTAAAAAGTTCACCCCAGATACAGTACTTCCTGATGGAGAGATTTCCTTACACTAC
This sequence comes from Petrolisthes manimaculis, assembly GCA_034508575.1. Lineage (NCBI taxonomy): Eukaryota > Metazoa > Arthropoda > Malacostraca > Decapoda > Porcellanidae > Petrolisthes > Petrolisthes manimaculis. Next base: position 18,663 of record JAWZYT010007165.1, on the reverse strand, counting down.
GACTGTTGCTGCATGGCTTTCTTGTCGTTTATGTAATGTATCCTTTTATGTGTGACTGGAAATGTACTTTTTGCATTTGTCTCCTCGTTAATTACTTGTCCTGATGATGTCCTAAACTTGAGCCAAGAAATGTGTTCGTACACACACACACACACACACACACACACACACACACACACACACACACACACACACACACACACACAGAAGTGAAAGAGTATGGAAACGAGAGAAGTGTGATAATGAAAAAAAGGGAAAGAGGGAAAAATTTGAGGAAAAGAGAGACAACAGTAAGGGAGACAACGAAAGAGATGCGGGGAATACCCGATGTTAACTAAAAACCCTGTCATTTGTTGTATCATTCCGTTGGATTGGGTTCATTGGAGTGAGGGTAAGTCCAGGGTAGTATATATCGTGGAATGAATGTAAGTCCAATGGAGTATAGTTCGCGGAATGAATGTAAGTCCATAGTGTTAGATCGTGAAAAGCAGTGTGGGTCGTAGTCAAGAACAATATTAGTGTTGAGGTGGCGTGGTACCTATACGATGACTCTATATAAACACAATACAGAACCATTGTACGGGTACTACACCTTCGTCAATAACAAGTCTTTGAAGGAATTCACGTAGTCCTCGTCAACACTAAGAATGTTTTCCCTACGGCCCCAAGTCCAGTGTGGCAGATTGGCTGTGCTTGCGTGTGTGTACAGTTTGTTGCAGGATTCCATGTCATGCCTAGAAAAAATATACTCTGAGTGGGTAAACATATATGCTTTACCTGCCTGTAAATTAATACCTAGCATACATGACTGAGAAACTGCCTCCAGCTCTCTAAACAACCTGTTGTAGCAAGCATTTTGTCCGACCGTGCAGAAAATGGACGACTGATACTTTCTCCCTTCATCTTAGTCCTTGAACACTTGACTTGAGAATGTGACCCTGTGAGTGACTTAGAATGCACACCAGGGACACACAGGCAAGCTACGCAGTGTGAGTTTTATCGAGTTTTAAGATTCATGTTGGCAGAGCAATTCTCAGGTGGCCAAGCACATGTCAAGGGCTACCCAGACACCTTTACGAGTCGCGGCTACCAAGTAACACAAGAGAGAGTTACATGGTGTGTTACAAGGACAATTGACGCTTCTAAATGTGTTAAGACCCATATAAAAACGGTGCCAGCGATGAAGTTGAGGTTGCTATTTTAATTGTGAGAGAATAGTATCGCAAAGAGGAAGGGTCTCTCCACTCGACAATCCTACCCTCAGTATGATCATGGAAAAGAAAGTTCACCTAACCCCCACCCCAACACACACACAAAAAAGACCAAATTAGGACATTTATAAATTTTGTATAAGAAAGGGGGAAACATTCCGTCTACATGTAAAGTAGGCATGGTAGTGATATGGACAATCTTAAGTTTGTCTCTCAGCATTTGGTTTGCTGAACGGTTCCCTACACTAATAAAGACGATCGACTGAAGACAACTGAAGTATATATAAATTCCCTGGGAAGTACATTGTGAGCAGTTGACAGTATGATTCAATTACCTGAGCCACAGAGTGGTAAGAACGGTACTGCTAGACCCAACGACTCATAAAAAAGCCTTGGTTAGACCTTTGCTATGCAGGTATTCAGTTTGTAAGAGAATGTATAGGAATTTATACAAGGAACAGTTTCTCATTCCACATCTTTTACCTTGGCAAGTGTTGGTATGGTCCGTTGGGCTGTTGAGAGTCAGTATACACTCATGATTAATTAGCTTTGACCAGAGGCGCGTGGCTGGAATTGCTATGATCACACCACCTACCCATCACAACACAACCTTAAGGGAACGTCCACACTAGCGATAAAACATATCCACAATATAAATCACAACATTGTAGGCAACAATGTATAAATTGATAATGAGACAATAGTGTGATGGTGTGTGGTGTGTCTCTAGATGTCAATTGTGATGTTTAGGTCAATGTTTACAACTTGTTTACGACTGAGTGTTGCCGGTGTGGACGCATCTTTACACATACTAAGTAGGGGGAGGGCAAGGGACCGTAATTAGGGAATTTGAAGCATTCTTCCCCTCATATCTCTCATATTTGTATGCTCTCTCCTCCAAAGAAAGTTATCTGAGTTTACAAAGTAGCAAATAATGCTAAATTCTGTAATCTGTCGTGTGGATGCCGCTTACTGTTGTAGTTGTGAAATGTTTACGCTATCACGTTACAGCTGCTCAGTTAACTTTCAAAACTCGCTGATATTTCATTGATGCTCCGAACATTGCTCAGTGAAACACTAAAGCTTTATTGATTGATGACTGAGTGTGTATGATTGTGCAACCTACGTCTGGCCACGATATGATTTGATATAATAAAGGAGGAGAACATTGTGAATGGAAATATTGTTAAGCCGGTATCCGTGAAATGACCAAGATTCGTCTGTTTGTGTATCTGGTCTGTGTGTGTGTGTGTGTGTGTGTGTGTTACCCTTACTTTTCCAGTGGAGGTAACGAAAGGGCCATACACTGACTGGTTTGAACTAGCTGTATAGAGGGAACAGGAAGGAAAGACAAACTAATCTAACCTTCCCACCACCGGTATGGCCCTCCTTCCTTCTCTCATCATCAACATGCTTCCTGCCATTCCTTTTATCTCTTTCTTTCTCTCTGTCTCTCTCTCACACATTCACTTATTATTTATTTTTGTGTTCTTTTCCCATTTAGTTATTTATTTTTGTCTCTCGCACATACACGTATTTGTTTTGCTTTCCTTTGTCTTTGTTTTCAATTTTGACAATAGTAACATTATACTTGGGTAATGATATACAGACAGATAAAAAAATAATTACACACACACACACACACACACACACACACACACACACACACACACACACACACACACACACACACACACACACACACACACACACAGACATACATGCATAAAGTGACAGAGACAGTGCAAAGATACAGAGAATTAAAGGACGCAGATGCATTAGAAGACAGGCATGGATGGATGGATGGATGTAGGACAGTAAGTGATGATGGATATCCGTCATCTAGGAGGCAAGTAATGAGGCAAGTAGGTTATACAGATGAAGAGAAACCGAGGCAGTCTTGGGTGATGGATCCACTGTATAGACAAGGGGGCGAGACGCTATGCAGTCAATCCATCACTCTGTCCCTTCCACCCACCCACCCAGCTCCAAGTGTGTTGTTACCAAGTCTCTCACTGTACAGGACACTTTTTTTTCCTCTTCCCGGGTAGGTGACATGTGCAATACAATACAGTTCCTGACACGTTATGAAACAGAAAGGAGGGGTGAAAAAAAAGGCTTGTTCTAATCCCCTGTGCACTGATAGACTTGGGGATCATACACTGGCATCCATTTCTCCTGCTATGGGGCTGAACCACGAATACTAACATACGGTAATGGTATACTGTAGTTTTCACCTCACCGTCCGGGATGCTGGTGAAAATAAGGTTACGGAGATAATGTGATTCTCAGCTGATCTCTCGCTGCGTTGTGCTGGGTTATGGTATGTGTTATTGTATAGGAAATTACAATGCAGTTTTAGTTAGACCCACAGTCGCGTTTTATGTGGTGTTCCAATTAATTATTTTACGTACATTGTAGTATATCTTATATATTTTGTACCACTGAGAAGTTATTAAAAGGTCATTCAGATATAATTATATGACACATTGTAAACATCTATATACACAATCCTATACCGGTACAAGTTATTATAAGGTCATTCAGATATGGAAGACACATTGTAAACATCAATGTACACAATCCTATACCGGTACAATGCTAGTCGATACATAATACTCTCTGGTTCAATGGTCTCACAACACGAATGCTAGTGTAGATAAAGCCTCGAGTACAGTTGGTATATAATAGTTATTGTTCGCATTATTTCATCAACCCAGGACTGATTAAATAAAGTAGTGGTGAGCTAACTATACTTTACGCAATATTGTCTGTTTACTGAGTTGTTTACACTTCATTGACGCACATTTTATTGTACACTCGGCTCAGAAAATTCTCTACCATTTACATAGATGTTTGTGTTAACTGTGCTGGTAATTGTGTGTGGGCAAGGTATCAGTCAGTGTTACCAACTCAGATGACATAAACATATAGTAAGTGTATAGTATGTAGTTGCGAATTTTCTTGGTGATTGTAGTGGTGATAGGGGTATGGGTGTGATGGAGGTGAGGTGAAATGAAGTGAAGCGAGGTGAAATGAGTGCTTGTAAGTGAGGGGGTGGTGAGGTGAGGTGAAGTGAAGGGAAGTGAGTGCTTGGAGATGAGGAAAGGTTAAATGAAATGAAGTGAGGTAAAGGGAAATTAAGTGAGTGCTTGTAGGTGAGGGGTGGGGAGATGAGGTGAAGGAAAGTGAAGTGAGTGCTTGTAGGAGAGGTGAAGTGAAGTAAAGTGGGTGTTTGTAGGTGAGGGGAGGGGAGATGAGGTGAAGGGAAGTGAAATGAGTGCTTGTAGGCGAAGTGAGGTTAGGTGAAGTACAAATGAGGTGAGCTAGTGACTGTCCTTTTCACTATGGCACGGGACAGTAACTACTACTCGTATACGGAGGGATCATATGACTTGTGATGATGAATAGTGATGATACATATCCAGTGAGATATAATTATGTATGCATACCTCTCCTCTAGTACACTCCCTCCCAGCTCTGACGTTCATGTGTAGACACCTTATACACACACACACACACACATATAACCACACACACACTGTCTGTTTATATGTACTGTATGAACGTGTATTTGTACATGATAATAATTCTTGTATGTGGGTGTAAAAGATAGATTATATCAGATGTAGAAAAATATAGCCTACACTATATTATTATTATTATGAGAATCATATATATTATAGAAAAAAGTGAGCATTATAATTATTACACAACGATCATAACAATAATACTAATTAGTTTTTTAATAATAAGGAAAATGTAAAGGCCAAACGATATCTAGCGTACGAGTAATATACGAAACGGACACTCACTCACTCACACAAAAACACATTCACTGAAGTGGCAGAGGTGCTCGATATTAATCCTGAATTATTCATAACACTGCGCTTTTTAATCACGTTGAATTCATTACCCGCCTCTGGCTGTGAATAGTCTGACTCATATTGCCTTTCACATTTATCTGTGTAGCAAGACACAAAGTTCATATAAAATAAAAGATGGTGTTCTCGTATAATACTCTTGATGCTCTTGGTGTTACTAAATTTTTCATTCTGTATTTTCTGTATTGTTGCATTTTTCTCTCTCTCTCTCTCTCTCTCTCTCTCTCTCTCTCTCTCTCTCTCTCTCTCTCTCTCTCTCTCTCTCTCTCTCTCTCTTTCTCTCTCTCTCTCTCTCTCTCTCTCTCTCTCTCTCTCTCTCTCTCTCTCTCTCTCTCTCTCTCTCTCTCTCTCTCTCTCTCTCTCTCTCTCTCTCTCTCTCTCTCTCTCTCTCTCTCTCTCTCTTTTTTTTTTTTTTTTTTTTTGCTTGAAATGTTTTAGAAGTTAATTGTGTTCTCGTAATACTGTTGATGTTACTAATTTTTTCAGTCTGAATTTTTATTACACTTACAGTATTATGTTATTCTGTCTCATTTTCTATTTATTTTTCACCTGTCGAATGAATATCCAACGCTATTGTATGTGTTTCACCATGTTGGTCTGTAGTTACTAATTCCTCCATAATACTCCAAACCACAGGCCACCATTACTTTTGTTATTCTGGTCCGTTTCCTGGCATACTTTAGAGGAATCAAGGCGCTCCAATGTACCAAAAATATACTATCGCCTTAAACTTCACTTCAGTAGTTGTCACGGTAACGTCAGAATTTTTTACTCCCCTCCATATGCCATCTGAACGAGGCCTTGCATGGATGGAACCAATGTCAATACACGAATTAAAGAAAAATAGCGTTATAATGTAAACACATGTACTTTTATTAATAAAAAACTTTACTTCCATGTACAGTAGTTCCTAGTTTATCATAATAGAACAAAAGCCATGACATTTAGCTTGAACAAGTTGCCATTTTCCTTCGTTGAAACTTCTGGGTTGACCAAAGGTTATTATATATTAAACATTTATTACGTTTGCTGTTCTAACTGATTAACCTTCGAACCGAACAGATCGCGAAGCCTGATATCACTTTTATATTGGTTTATTTCACTTTCAATAGAGTTCTACAGCACCCTAATATAAGCAACGTATTGTATGTATGTATCCTTATGGTCTTTCCCACTAACCACAACAACTCCATCCACCTGATTTCATTCATTTCTCTGCCAATTCCAACCGTCCACTAGTGGCCTGTTGGGATTGCAAACAGGTCACGCATAGGACTAACAACCTTGTTTATTCATGAAGCGGAGAAATGACCCCATCTATAATCAAGCCACAAGCAAGGTTTGTCGTACCTCGTGGTCGGGTCAAGGCGGAGTAAAGTCACCACCTGAGTATATTAATGCAATCACTTTCAATTCACACAACCGGCACACATAATCTTGTGCTACTGGGATCGCTGTGATGATGAACTACAAATACTTTTTCTGGGTACAAGGTGAGATAATATACAATAGAGAACCAACATAAGCCAGCTGTAGGGAACAATTTAATTACGTTTACCGGTTGATGCTCGTTTAATCTTTTTCAAAACCATTGTTTGCTTTCAGTCATGTATCGAACTAGATTTTAAGAGTAGACTTTTATTCATGATTCAGTCCCCTGTCATGATTTATTGCACTTTCTCGCATCAGTCAGTGGGAGTTATGCAGATGTCCATTTGTAATTGTGTAATTGACAACCTTCCCATTCTGTTCAAGTGTTATAAATTATAACCGAGTTGATGAGGTCGGCAGTTTTTTCTCGAGTTTATCGCTCGTGTGACCAGGCCTTTATACATAGTATATTCATTAGTACACTCCTTTCTAACTCAGCCTTCATCATGCAGTTAGGTTACCTCAGACAAGGTCAAGTTTGGCCAGAATGAGTTAGACTAGGTCAGGTCAGAGCAGGTACCGGTAAATCGAGTTGGGAATTGTTGATTAGGTCTGGTCTGGTTTTGAAGGTTCCATACCTGCTTCGATCCATTGTGTATAATTATCGTGAGTAAAAATAAAATTAAATGTACTTAAACTAATCACACTTCAGATTTATGTGTATAAGGAAATCAAGTCGAGTGCCATCCTTGCTCCCACTCAACGACTAAGAATATCAACAGCCACAGCACAGGACCGACGTAATGGTGGCAGTGAGTGAGAGTAGTGAGGTCAAAATGGGGTCAAGATTACAATGAAGAGTCATAAGCAACTTTGAAAGCTACCAACTCCACTATATGAAAATTCTAATGCAGCCACAAATATTTCCAAAAGGTATACAGCTGCTGAAATCAGGTTTTTACAATGCCTTAAATATAAAAACGGTGAGAAAAACTATCACTTAATAAGAAAAAGTACATTGAGGTGACTAGCAACACTATAGTAAGAATTTGACGAAGGGAACTATTATTGCCATATTCGCTACCAGGATTACCTCGAGTCATACCATACCTTCATAGTAGCTACTCTACCATCATCTGTTACCACAGCATGTACGAGATACCACTGTAAGCGTTTATACCGTCTGATATACTGTACGGTAACTACTGTAAGATATTTTGTTCATGGGAATCATTATTACCTAGTACTACCACCACTACCACAACAACAACAGAAACAACAAACTTCACCGTCACCACTACCATCACAACAACAAACTTCACTATCATCACCACCACCACAACAACAATAACAACAACAAACTTTACTATCATCACCACCACCACCACTACAACAACAACAACAACAAACTTCATCACCACCACCACCACAACAACAACAAACTTCACTATCATCACCACCACCACCACAACAACAACAACAACAAAAACCTTCATTATCACCACCACCACTACTACCACCACCATAACAACAACGACAAAAACAACAACAACAACAGCCGATCCTGCAATCATTTCCACTCCTGTCCCTTCCACCATCCCATCCCATCACCACCACAGCATAACCAACCAACCAAACAACCAACCATCCATTACACTATGATTTTAAAGTACAGTACGGTACTATACACATCCACCAGACCGTCAGCCACACAGATCCTGATAGTCAGTCGGTCCAGTAATTTAGATCCGTTTTTATCAATCAGTCAGTCAGTCGGTCAGTTGAGTAATTTAGATCCGTTTTTATCAAGCAATCAGTCAGTCAGTCAGTCAGTCAGTCAGTCGGTCAGTCGAGTAATTTAGATCCGTTTTTATCAAGCAATCAGTCAGTAAGTTATTCTTGAGGGATCAGTCTCTCTCAACTAGTATGTATCAGTGTATAGACACAATGGTACAGTACAACGTTATTTATTGAACGAGGGATCAGATCAGGCTCGTTAGTAGTTAGTTATTAGGGGTTATTACCTGTTGACTAAATAATGGTATTTCAGGCAATGCAGCTGACGGCTGATGTGTATATAGTGTGTGTGTATTATGAATGAATGAGGGTACATATGGAGAAGTGTGTGTGTGTGTGTGTGTGTGTGTGTGTGTGTGTGTGTGTGAGATCAAGCGCGACCTATTGTGGGGAAAAACTGATTCGTGCTGTTCACTTGATGTTGTGACTCCCCTCCTCTTACCCCAGATTATACGTCATGTCCCCCTGAGCCAAAAGCACCATGCATCATTCAGGTGACATCGCACTTCTACTACGCCATCACAAACCACAACACACAGTCCATTACCAATCTGCACACCAACACCCACAACCACCAACACCATACAGCTTGAGGAACTTCAACAACAACAACAACCACCAACACCACCAACTTATCACCCACCACACAGTTCGCTTTCACAACTTACCCAACCACCAACCATACCAATCCTACCATCACAAAGACACCAACAACACATTACAACCAATATCTACACCACTTCTATCTACACCATTTGATAAACACTCGACCCCGAGGAGCATGTCTTTGTAAATGCCAGATGAACGCTACGGATATAACCAACCCATATTACATTACATCCTCATTCCTTCCAATAAAACCACTAAAAAAATGTAATGAATTATAGTTAACACTGATAATGGTCAATCATCCTGCGAAGTTTTTTTGAACGATATCCGTCGACTATAGATGTCAACTCGACCACCAACACCACCAATAACAATACCAACATCATACCAATCCAACCAACACTAATCTTATATCAACAACATTATACCAACCCAACCACCACTAATCTTATATCAACAACATTATATATACCAACCCAACCACCACCAACCTTATATCAACACCACCACACCACACCACTATATACATACCCAAACACCACCACCAGCACCACCACCAGAGAGGAGCCACTTAACAACGAGTGTGTCAACGTGATAACCCTCTCATGGCAATACATCACGCTTATGTAACTCCGTCTATAGAGGACAGGAGGGTTCCACACATACAGAACATAATATAGGTATTTACACAACATAAGCACGTATTGAGAAGCAGCCCCTCTCATTGACTTGTGTGGTGTTGTCGCTCTTGGTTTCTATTTATTTCAACAAGCTATGCCAGGAAGCAAAGGACGTCAGTATTTCTTATAAGGAATCTGTTTCGGCGTGTGTGTGTGTGTGTGTGTGTGTGTGTGTGTGTGTGTGTGTGTGTGTGTGTGTGTGTGTGTGTTTTGTACATTACATTGTGTCGTATGATAATATTATGATGGTCAATTAACGCTGCAGTCATTGTATATCTACGAACCACTCAAGTATAACAAGCGATTACAATCCATACATATACATACATACACACCCTCATCAGAATAAGTAAACATCATCATAATCACCGCACTTACTGGTTATATCATTATTACCTTCGGATTCGCCATTAAACTTCACTAATTTAAAATATATTTCCTTCTTGTTCTTACCACTAAAATGTGAAAAGATAAAAAAATAATAACTTTCAGACACATAATCCTGCGAAGTTTGATCGAAATCCTTCAATACGTTTTTCCGATGTTGTTTACTGACCATCCAACCAACGAACAAGCACACAAACATGAGTGTAACATAACCTTCCAGGAATAACCCAAAATGTACAGTGTAGTGTGTGGTCTACTACACATGGTAATGTAATACGGTGATGTGAATACTCAAGGTTAGGTGGGTGGACACTCGTGAATGCAGATACGAGTGGCATCAGGAATTTTTTCTACGACTTAGGTCGCTGCATTTTGGCCCATTGGAGTCTACTGGTTCCTCCAAACTAATGCCAGAAAACAGATCAGATGAAGTTATTTATGGGAGCCTGTTGCATGGATTAGTTTTGAAAAATCTTTATCTCCGAATTTGTCAACACTGTACAACCTACGGTACCCCCGTAACAATACATTTGGCAGTGCTGGGAATCTTCTTTACTGAACTACCAGAATTTTGTTTTGATGTTATGGTAGGTGTTGGTTGAAACATCATGAAAATAATCTTGTATTTGTTTATGGGGAGTTTCTCTTGGTGGTCAATTAGAAGGCTACTGATTCCTCCTAACTATACCAGAAAACATAGACTGGAGTAATCACAGACCTTCCAATTCACCAACAAAAGAATCTACCCATAATGGAAACCCTTAATTAGGACCCTGTGATCGTGTATGAGACTTGGTGACTTCTGATTCCTCCTCACTATGCCACGAAACAAGCTCCTTCATTATAGGTGGTGTTTTGTGGTAATGTATGAAGGACTCGCTAACCTCCAATTTTCGGACTACATTACGGGGTTCAAAGAATTACGAGGATGTGGTACTAAGATTGATGATACATTTTTTATTCCACATTTCATTGCATGGGAGTTGTAGTAATGTAATAATGTAGTATTGCAATAATGTACAGTAGAAATTACACGCTATTTACATTTTTCTATTTTGTTTCTCGCTGAAATAAAGGCTGTAATTACATATTACTACTGACAATTAAAATTTATATATTTTTTTCGCAAAATTGAAGACCGTATAAATTGGTATAAATATCACTAATGACAATCAAAATAATCTATAGGTTCGTCATTTACTACTGAATTAACGAATGCACGAAAGAAGAAACATTACGGTACATTCATCTGGTACTTGAGTTTAATTAAAGGGGTAAATACACTTTTGGTATATTAGAGGGCCTTGATTCCTCCAAAGTATGTGAGAGAACAGGACCAGATAAACAAAAAAAATAATGGTGTTCCGTTGTTTGGAATAGTTTGGAGGAATCAGTTGCTCTAAATTTACCAACACTTTATTAGGAAGACAGGACATAAGATAATTGAATAACCATCCATTAAAGCTGTCAAGTGTAGTTCCATTAGGTATTAAAATTGTTAGACATTCAGTTCTGTTTATAGTGGACGTGAGATATTTGAGTCAGAAGCAGCATCGGGGGTAAAGCCTTGTTTACAGTCACGGGCGTCTTGGGTTTAGGGTCAAAGTCCTAGTCTGGTTTGGGTTAAAAAAAATCAGAATGTCTAAACTACAAGGGTTCTATATGGTCACAATTGTCAGTCAGAGAGATATAATGCTCTAGGTTAGACAACGATGGTTCACCCAAAAAATATGTGAAAAGAGAAGAGGAAAATAATGTTAAAGACTCTGTGATCGTAAATAACAAAGTAAATAACAAAGCGGCTAGAAGATTTTTTGAGGCGAGAGATCCCTTTTGTGAACTGATTAGACGTGATGTAGTAGTAGTAATAGGCCTTTAGGGTACGAGTGAGGCATGACCACCAACACGCCCCACTCACTATTCTGGACACCAAACAACCCACCCACCCTCATTTTATTTGACACCACCACATCTCTCACCAACCTATCCCCACCCACCCACCCTCATTCTATTTGACACCACCACATCTCTCACCAACCTATCCCCACCCACCCACCCTCATTCTATTTGACACCACCACATCTCTCACCAACTCCACCCTACCCCACCCCATCTCCACCCTCTCTCATTCTATTTGACACTACCACTCCACCCAACATCCCTTCCCCCTCATTCTTCTGCATACATCACCACCTCTCCACCCAACCCCCTCACACTTTATTTTTCACCACCACGCCACTCACCAACAACCCTCTCAGTTTACAGCACACATCACCACTTCTCCATCCAACCCCCTCACTCCACTTGACACCATCACCCTACCCAACATCCCTCTCACTCTCCTGCACACATCACCATCACCCCACCCAACCCCTTTCACTATACTAGACACCATTAGGCTACACTGACACTACACCATTGAACATTAAATTCGAGTTTTTTGGTAGCTACTAATTAGGCGACCCGTTCTAAAACTGATTGATTGGTTTGGCCGAATGGAGGAGTGCATGTGTCCGTAAGCTTTCTCATACAACACATAGCAATCAATTACTGGATTAGTTAGTCAATCAATAAGTGAGTTAGTTCATCAGTTAGTCAGTAAGTTAAAAAGTCAGTTAGTCAGTCATTCAGTCAGTTAGTCATCAATGGGTCAGTTAGTCAGTCCGTTAGTCAGTCAGTCAGTCAGGCAGTCAGTGGCCTCAAACACTTAAAAGAGAAATCTGTTGTTGGTAAAATGATGGCCTAGTGATTCCTCCAAACTATGCCACGAAACAGACGACCCCAGTGTTATTAATAGGGGATGTGTTTTGTGGCATAACTTGGAGGAATCAAAGGCGACTTGGCCATCACTTTACCAACAATAGATTCTTCCCTTAATCCTACACACTACACCTCCTCCTCCACCACTACTACTCAAGTCTTCACGGTACTACAAAAGGTTCGGGGGACAAGGGCTCAAAATATGCACAATTTACTCACTGAGAAGTGGTAACAAAAATAAATAAATAAAAGAAACATTCTGTGCTGAAAACAATTACACACATCGGTAAGCGTGCGTGTGGTGGTGGAATTATGTGCCTTTTGTGGGGTAATAGGTGGAAGGGACGTGAAGTGAGGCATCATCATGGAGAGAGAGAGAGAGAGAGAGAGAGAGAGAGAGAGAGAGAGAGAGAGAGAGAGAGAGAGAGAGAGAGAGAGAGAGAGAGAGGTTGTAACATGTTTAGTTCTTAATCTTTAGTTCTTAGATTAAATAAAAGGCCTTAAGAAACTATGGCTTACCACGTAAGTATCAAGGGAAGAAATGAAAAGATAAATAGAAATAAAAAGTATAAAAATCCACTCGAACCAGCGTCTTCAATACGTCACTACGATACGTCACTTCTGTATTCAGTCATAACCTGTGCAGCTTTCTCTAATCATATAATACCCTTCTGCAATTGGTACAGCATTCACTCATCTTCACTCTAAATTGCTCGTGTGCTTTCCATACTCACCACGTGGAATCAGTAACCCAAATCCGACCTGTGTTTTAAGGGGATAGTACACTCCTGATATACCAGAAGTAATTAAACTGTAAGTCAAAACATATAGAAGGTTTTGGTGGAGTTGAAAGTTACAGTAGCAGTTGGTAAGTGGTCGCTGCATACCACAGTCCCGTCCCATAGCTTGTATTGTCGAGTCGAGGCTGTAGGTCATCTTAAGAGGAGAATCTCATTTTGGTAAATGGGAGGGTCTTGATTCCTTCAAAGCATGCCGGGAAACAGGGCCAGATTAACAAAAATAATGGTGGCATGTTGCATGGAATAGTCAGGAGGAATCAGTTGCTCCAGATTAACCTAATAAGACTGTATACTAACCCCTTAAACCTGCTGCACCACCTTCATGGACTTCTTTTACCATCCATAGCTTGTTGTTACTCACTCACTGTTTAATTAATGAAGGTCAATGTTTTATTTATATTGAGAACTTACAAATGTTAAAGTACAGTAGACCCTGGTGTGGTTCACTTCAACAGACATAATGTAACACGTGGGATCATTCAGATGCCTTGAGCTACACCCAATGCCCTGAGTGTGTGTGTGTGTGTGTGTGTGTGTGTGTGTGTGTGTGTGTGAATTCTACGTCTTGAGTCACAACATTAAAACAGACTAGTATAGTTGTTGTTGAAGTTCCTCAAGCTGTATTTCAGTATGATTCGTAGCCTAGTTAGAATGACTGCTAAGGAAATAGTAGTATATACTTTCTGTACATTGGAGTGCCTTGATTACCCCAAATTATGCCATGGAGGGAACGGTACCATCACCAAGTTAACAAAAATAATGCTGATCTGTTGCTTGGAATAGTCTTGGGGAATCAGTTATCCCAGTCAAATTTACCAACAACATTCTAAATTAAACAGGACAAGGAGGCCAAACCCACGTAGGCCAACCTGTACTGTATGTATAGCGTATCCATTATGCCCCTCAGGTCGTTCCCTCCGTGCGTCACTACTCAGTCCTCACGTCCTGTATTAATTTTACTACGCCTTTACACGGTTTGCAGGTGGTGGTGTAGGTAATTATTAGTGAGTTGAGATGTGCATGGTAAGGATGAGAGAAGCAGCTACTGGGCCAGGGAGGTGAGAGCTAAGGATGCATTGAATGGGAAGTATTAGGTAGGTAGGTACGTTGGTTAATATGTAAGTAGATAGGGAGGTAGGTAGATAGGTTGGTACGTTGGTTGATTGATAGGTGGGTAGGAATGTAGGTAGATAGATAGATAGATAGGTTGGTATGATGATAGGTAGGAAGGAATGTAGATAGATAGATAGGTAGGTTATTATAATATAGGCCTACTCATGGGTTAATGGCTGATTTGGATAGTGATTAGGATGGGTGGTCAGCATATAGTGAGTCAGAAGGGCAGTAATTACTCATAGGTGAATGTGTAGGTTGGTAAGTAGGTAGGTAGGTAGGTAGGTATTCGATTAATGGAAAGGTTGACAAGGGGGCAGAGAGATAAATAAATAAGTGGGTAATTACTGCAGACTGGATGGTTGGTAGGTAACACTCAGTGAGATTTTTCGAGGTTGTCATTGCTTATTTATACCTTTTGTTCCCTCACCTGTCCTCACTTGTCTTTCAACATATCTCTCTCCATCTCTCTCTCTCTCTCTCTCTCTCTCTCTCTCTCTCTCTCTCTCTCTCTCTCTCTCTCTCTCTCTCTCTCTCTCTCTCTCTCTCTCTCTCTCTCTCTCTCTCTCTCTCTCTCTCTCTCTCTCTCTCTCTCTCTCTCTCTCTCTCTCTCTCTCTCTCTTCATCGTCTACTTGGTATCAACACGGTGACGTCACAGGTGTGTCTATAAATACATGTGTCCCCACTTCTCTTAAAGTTATCGACGCCTCCACCGACACCAGCAATGATAGTGCTCTAATTAAAGGGAGGAAAAATAGTAGTAGAGAGTGAGGAAGACACACATATACAAACCTCAACACAAAATATTCTTCCTCCCAGCAAAAATGAAATACTCGTATGTGTAGAATGATACAGAAAACAGAATACGATATCGACCAGTATATTCGATTGTCATGTGTGTTTGTGTGTTGAATGTGTGTGTGTGTATGTGTGTGTGTGTGTGTGTGTGTGTGTGTGTGTGTGTGTGTTGTGTGTGTATGTGTGTATTTGGTATTCACAACAGCTGAACGAACCATCCCTGACGTCTGCATACTGGGCCTGGTGTCCTTCACAAAAAGAATCAATAATGTAATATCCTTCACGACCTTTCATATTTTTCTACCACTGCTATTACTATTACTATTTTTTCTACCACTGCTATTACTATTACTATTTTTTCTACCACTACTATTACTATCACTATTACGTGTTATTATTAGGCTACCTCTGGGTCGTACTGTATAATTATATGTATTGTATTGTACTGTACACACCTTTTCTATATAGGTCTACTCGTCAAAGGTTTACTGGGTAGGATTTTCTCTCACCCTGTGTCTACCAATATATTGTCTATCTCTCTTTCTTTCTCTCTCTCTCTCTCTCTCTCTCTCTCTCTCTCTCTCTCTCTCTCTCTCTCTCTCTCTCTCTCTATGTATGTATGTATTATGTGTATATATGTATGTATGTCTATCTGCCATATTCTCTCTCTCTCTGTATGTATGTATGTATTATGTGTATTTATGTATGTATGTATGTCTATCTGCCATACTCTCTCTCTGTATGTATGTATGTAATATGTGTATGTATGTCTATCTGCCATACCCACTTTGCTATATACGGTTAGCTAGGGTTTTCTTCACGGTGGCCCTGGCATACTTACAACACCATGCAAATTACCTTCGGCTTCACATTTAACAACCAATAGGGATTGAGAACCTGGTGTTAAGATTTTGTTGCACATTCATTTCGCAACACTATTAATGGGAATAATAATAAAATAATAGAACGTTAGTAGTAATAATGATAGTATTGATATTGATAATTATGTTAATAGTAATAATAATAATAATAATAATAATGATAATGATAATAATAATAATACTTTTCCCAACAATAGCTTCAACAATATAATCCTCTACACCACACTCCCCTGTACTTATTATATTTCTTACACCCTCTCACTCACACTCTCTCAGTTACCAAATAGGAAGAGTCCATTGTGGAGGGAGGGAGTCTTGGGTTGTTGTCGAAGTATGAGGGAGTGAGGGAGGGGAAGGTGTTTGGCTTTGTAAATTGTATGTGTTGTATAGATAAGTCTTATTTTCGGAGTTTGGTGGTGGTGGTGGTGGTGGTTGTGGTGATAGTGGTAGTGGTGGTAGTAGTGATAGTGGTGGTGGTGGTAGTGGTGGTGGTGGTGGTGGTGTTGGTAGTGGTGGTGGCAGTAGGTCGTCACGATATTTAGATTGGTGGATAACTGTATATGCCTCACTAGAAGATGCATCATATTTAACATGCACTGTACTTTACTAGGCAATAAACCGAGGTCATGTCTCTTATAAAAAAAAAGTCTAAAGCCACAGTAAAATTAATGTAATACAGGATTGACAATATGACAGATATGAATATTGTGTTTCATGCATAAAAACCATTATAGAGATTAAGAATATATGCGAAATGTGATGTAGAAAATTACAATGCAAACAAACTATGAAATAACACAGCAACATTTCCCTTCTCCCCCTTGCCTGCTTGCTTGTGATGGTGTAGCAAGATGACGGCTATTAGGAACGCGGAGGTGCAAGCAAGGCGTCAATTGGAATGAAGCCTAAGAGACGAGAAGATTGGTAGGGTGGTGACGGGTTATAATAGTAGTAGTTTAGTGGTCGCGTCAACCACCTCAGTTGGGTACAAGGACTGTTACACACACACACACACACACACACACACACACACACACACACACACACACACACACACACACACACACACACATACTCTCTCTCTCTCTCTCTCTTTCTCTCCTTCTTTTGTTGGTGAATTGAAAGGTGTCTGATTCCTCCTAAGTATACCAGAAAACAGACGCCCTGGTGGTATTTATTGGGTATAATCTGTTTCGTGGCATAAGTTGGAGGAATCAGTAAGTAGCCTTCCAATTCACCAACAACAACAAATCTCCCGTGACTGAAGGAGGTGGTCGTTTGTCGTGGGGCGAAATGGAGTCAACGTAACCCTCAGAACGGTCCAACTAAACAGATCCCAGACTCCTAAACTGCATGAAGCTATCTGTATTCTGGTCATGTTAGTTTCTTTGAAAGAGTCATGTAGTAGAAGCAGTAGCAGCTCTCCAATTCGCCCACATTAGTTTTTGTCTCCCTTACCATCCATCAGGGCCAATGATGAATAGTGAGGTTGGGCCCTGAAGTGTGTCCTCTGTAGGGAAAATGTCATCAAGCGTCTCAAGTGGAACACACCAACACCGATACAAAGGTCACTTGCTGGCTGAAGTGTCTGTCTGTCTGTCTGTTTGTCTATCTGTCTGTCTGTGTGTGTGTGTACTTAACTATATATGCAACTTATGTGAGTGTGTGTGTATGTGTATGTGTGTGTGTGTGGGGGTGGGGGTGGGGGGGTGTTTGTTAACTGTATATGCAACTTGTGTGTAATTTTTATCATGAGTATTAATGTGGTTGTCTAGTATGTCTTCCTGTGACAGAGGATCAGCAATGACTGAGAGTGGCAGGAATGATGGGAGCCAGGAATGATGGAGAGCAGAAATGATGGAGGAGGCATTAATGACAGGGTCTAGGAATGAAGGAGAGGGGCAGGAACGACGGTGAACAGGAATGACTGAGTGGGCAGGAATGATAGTTGGGAGAAGTAAGAGGAGGATAGGACCAGCAGTTATCTCTACCGATCGAGGTTTATGTTCAAGAAGAGGTTCATCATTCCCCTCTACAGTTTCGTAACCTTTGTCCACACCTGTGATAAGGAGAACAATATATGACAGATCATTGTTGTAAAGGGGAAGGAGGGAGAAGTATGTATGCACACTTTGTAAAGGTTAATTGGATGCATGAAGGGAAAGGAAGGAAGGTTAGAGGCGAAGGAGAGAAGAAAGAGCAAAGGGCATGAGTGAATGGGTAGAATGCAATATGATATTAGTAAACTACAACATCTACGAGTTTATATGCTATGAATATCTTCGTATCCATCCAGTAACCACTCCTACTATCTCTCTTCTTTTCCCTTTTACCTTGGTTTAAAAATTATTAAAATAAGGGTGTAGAATTT
>JAWZYT010007164.1:5000-28892 GCA_034508575.1 Petrolisthes manimaculis | reverse complement strand
CTCGAATCTATGCTTTCAAAATCTACACACACACACACACACACACACAATCACACACACACACAGCCTGTCGTGACTCGAATCTATGCTTCCAATATCTACACACACACACATACGCAGGTGTATGTATAGGCTAACTAAGTAACTTGTATATTAAATAATAGTACCGGTATGTATAAGGTCATGTATGAATGTATAACTATGAATGATATGTATAAGTTCATGTATGAATTATATATGAATGGTATATGATCATGCATTATGTATGTATAACAATGAATGGTATGTATAAGGTGATGTATGTATGTATCTATGTATCTATGTATGTATGTATGAATGAATGTATGTATGTATGTATGTATGTATATATGTAGGTCGTTGGTTCATTTTTCAACATGTATTAAATTAATGTTAACTGGTAACAATTGCAGATATAATTCCCTGCAATGAGAACCACTTGATGTTGCTCATGTTGAAATTGACGTTGTTTTTGTTGTTGTTGTTGAAATTGACGTTGTTGTTGATGATGTTGATGTTGTATTTGGTGTTGTTGTTGTTGTAGATGTTGTTTTTGTTGTTGTATTTGTTGTTGTTGATGTTGTATTTGGTGTTTTTGTTGTTGTTGTTGAAGTTTACAATAAAAAAAACCTGTGTGAATAAATCTACTTAGGTAAGAACAAGAACGAGCTTTATGTAACTCTGAGTCAGACACGAATGGAGGAGAAATAGAGAGAGAGAGAGAGAGAGAGAGAGAGAGAGAGAGAGAGAGAGAGAGAGAGAGAGAGAGAGAGAGAGAGAGAGAGAGAGAGAGAGAGAGAGAGAGAGAGAGAGAGAGAGAGAGAGAGAGAGAGATATACTGGATATTGTTTTGGGACACACACACACACAGAGAGAGAGAGAGACAGAGAGAGAGAGAGAGAGAGAGAGAGAGAGAGAGAGCGGATACTGTTTAGGCACACACACACACACACACACACACACACACAGTCCATCCGTGCACTAGTGGACTTAATATAAGAAGAGAATCATGTTATTGACCAACACGAGGCTGAGGCAGGCAGGTCCCCAAGGTGCCAGGCAGTGTATTGTATTGTATTGTATTGTATTGGTGCCACGGTGTTCTCTCAGTTACTACACTCACTCACTCTTTTCAGGCACTCTCTTTCTTTACTCTCTCTCTCTCTCTCTCTCTCTCTCTCTCTCTCTCTCTCTCTCTCTCTCTCTCTCTTCACTCCCTTCCTGCACTCTCTCTCTCTCTCTCTCTCTCTCTCTCTCTCTCTCTCTCTTTTTCTCTCTCTGTGACGTAAAGATAATGACATGAGAGGAACATAATTGATTGCATAGATATGAATGGAGAAACGGAGGAAAGGAAGGAAGAAAAAAAGGGCGGAAGGAAGCAAGGAAACAATTTGGAAGAGGAGGGAGGGAGGGGGGGAGGGGGCACGGGAAGTTGGGGGTCGGGGGTTGGGGGTTGGGGGTAGGGGGGGAGCACGGAAAGTTGGGGGGAGCATGGAAGGTTGGGGGTTGCGGGTCGGGGGTAAGGGGTTGGGGGTAAGTGGGGTAGGGGGGGAGCACGGGAAGTTGGAGGATGGAGGTTGGGGGTTGGGGGTGGGTTCTATGACAATGCCCCGCGTCTATCCGGATAGAAACACGTGTTATTGTTGTTGTTGTTGTTGATGCTGTGGTTATTGTTGTTGTTGTTGTAGGGTCAATTGTAGCTCTTCTCTTGTTGTTGTTGTTGATCTTGTTAATGCTGGTGTTCTGTTGTTTGTTTGTTTGTTTGTTTGTTGATGCTGTTATTTAAGTATTGTTGTTGTTCTTTTCAATTTCTGTTCTTGTTCTTCTTCTCTTCAATTACTGTGTTGTTGATGTTGTTGTTGTTGCTGATCCCGTTGTTAAAGTCTGAATAAAATTGTCGTCGTCATTGTTGTCGTTGATGTTGTCTCTCTTGCAATTGTTGTTGTTGTTGCAGTTTGAATAGTTAACTTCCAGCAAAAAAGCAACATTACTATTACGATTATTTTAGATGCAGTATTAATAATAATAATAATAATAATAATAATAATAATAATAATAATAATAATAATAATAATAATAATAATTAAAATAATAAAAAAATAACAATAATAATAATAATAATAATAATAATGATAATAATAATAATAATAATAATAATAATAATAATAATAATAACAATAACCATACTCAACCCTAGAACAAATATAGGGTGTATTATTTTCAATGTCTTTTTTTTTTTTAACACAAGGCGATGTTATGATTATTTTAGATAAAATAGTTAGGAAGGAAGGAAGGAAGGAAGGAAAGAAGGAAGGAAGGAAGGAAGGAAAGAAGGGGACGTGGTGGAATAATAAAAAAAAAGGGAGGGGGATAAGAAGGAAGGTAAAGGAGGAAGAGGAAGTAATGCTAAAATGGGAGAGAAAAAAACACATTAAAACCATAAGAAAAGTAGCCAAGGAGGAATTATGATTATTATTATTATTAAGGGGAAGTAGATGAAAAAAACAATAACAAATTAGAAAGTAGGAAAGGAAGGAAAAAAGGAGGGCAATAAAAATGAGGTTACGAGCATAAAGGAAAGGGATATTGAAAGAAAGTAAGGAAGGAAGGAAGAGATGAAGAGAGGAAGGAAGAAAAGAAGGAAGGAAGGAGAATTAAAATAGTATTACGAGAGAAACTAGAGATATAGAAAAAAAGGAAGGAAGGAAGGAAGGAAGGAAGGAAAAATTAAAATAGTATTACAAGAGAAACTAGAGATATATAGAAAGAAAGGAATGAAGGAAGGAAGGAAGGAAGGAAGGAGGGGAATTAAATGGTGAGGGAGAGTAAAAATGGAGAGGGGAAGTTAAATGGGGAGACTAAAATAAACGAGAGGGGTATTGAGAGAATGATTATCAGAGGGGAATGAAAGGGGAAGAGAGGAAAGGAATAAATGGGTGAGCCTTAAAATAGATATGTGTGTGTGTGTGTGTGTGTGTGTGTATGTGTGTGTATGTGTGTGTGTGTGTGTGTGTGTGTGTATGTGTGTGTATGTGTGTGTGTGTGTGTGTGTGTGTGTGTGTGTGTGTGTGTGTGTGTGTGTGTGTGTGTGTGTGTGTGTGTGAGAGAGAGAGAGAGAGAGAGAAAGAGATGAGGGGGGAGGGGACGCAAATGAAGAAAGGGAGAGGAGGGAAGGAGAAAGATACACAAGGAGAGAAAGAGATAGACAAGAGAGAGAGAGAGAGAGGGGGGGAGAAAGACACACAAGGAGAGAAAGATACACAAGAGAGAGAGAGGAGGGGAGAGAAGAAAAGATAGAGAAAGCAAATGAGGGAGGGAGGGGGAGGGGTGAGGTACACAATGACTGCCTAGCAACCACCACCACCAACAACACAACAACAACAACAACAACAGAAGT
Source organism: Petrolisthes manimaculis (assembly GCA_034508575.1). Lineage (NCBI taxonomy): Eukaryota > Metazoa > Arthropoda > Malacostraca > Decapoda > Porcellanidae > Petrolisthes > Petrolisthes manimaculis. The sequence continues at coordinate 25,477 of JAWZYT010007164.1, read as the reverse complement.
CTCCAGCCCACGAGGGGAAGGAATTACAAGACGAAGACAAATAAAAACAAACACAGGACCAAGATGATGATGATGATGTGTGTGTGTGTGTGTGTGTGTGTTAGTTTGTTTGTGTGTGTGTGTTTATGTGTTTGTTTGTGTTTGTGTATGTGTGTGTGTGGCATATACTTGGAAAAAAGAGAAATTGTAATGAAGTAGGAATTTAAAAGTGTATTTGTTCTACTCTCTCTCTCTCTCTCTCTCTCTCTCTCTGTTAACCTTTTCCCCTCCCACTCCTTCCCCTCATTCTTATTCGTTGCTCTTCTCTCTTATAACCTTTACCCTCGCATGTGTATTCCCCTCTCTCCCTACCTACCTACGTACCCTTCCCTCCCTATCCAGGATTGTAGAAAGAACACACACACACACACACACTCACTCTCTCTCTCTCTCTCTCTCTCACACTCTCTCTCTCTCTCTCTCTCTTTCTCTCTGACTGCCATGTAAATAAACCGTTAATTATTATTATATTATTATTATAATCTCTTTCTCTCGCCTTCACACACACAATCTTCCCTTCCCTCTCCCCGCTCTCCTCTCTCTCTCTCTCCTCCACCTACCTACCCCCACCCTCCCATCTTTCGTAAACACACACACATACCACAGTTATGCACACACACACACACACACACACACACACACACACACACAATCATTCTTAACCATACTATATATATACGAGTCACCATCTAACTATCCCCCATCTTTCATAAACATACACACACACACACACACACCACAGTCATGCACACACACACACACACAATCAGTCTTAACCATACTATAACCATAATATACGAGTTACCACGAGGCTGTTGTTATGGTCTAGTCTCTTACTCAACATTATAATGATCTAATTGATAACCTTCACACTTTGCCTCACTTACACTCACAAAAATAGAGGCTTAAACTCACAAAAATAGACTTAAACTCACAAAAATAGACTTAAACTCACAAAAATAGACTTAAAACCGCAGTGCAATTATGTACAAGTTGGTCACACATGAAGCTGGTATGGCTGGTTACTTGTCAGGTGGCTACAGAAGAAAGGAAATTGAAAAAAAAAAAAATGTAGTTTGTTGACAGCTATCCCAAAACCACAACACACACATACTACACGTATTCCTAAACCACAACACACATAATTATACAACACTTAGCCTATACCCTAAACCACAACACACACATAGGGCCTACAACACTCACTCCTACAACAGTACAACACACACACATACACAACACTCACCCTTTGAACAGTATACAGTTTATATATATATATAGCCTTTAGCAAGAACAAGTTATATATATATATATAGCCTATTCATTTTCTAGGCTAATCATGCTCCCTTGTAGAAAAATCTAGATCTTTTTTTATTCCTCCAAACTATTCCAAGCAAAAAAAAAAAAAAAAAACTACCATTGTTTTTGTTAATCTGGTCATGTATTTTTTTTTCCTGGCCTAGTTTGGGGAGGAAGAATCAAGGCATTAAAACGTACAGTACATACATACATACCAGAAGTTAGGCTACTAGCAAATTTATAATAAGTTTTTGTTTTGCCGAAGCGTTAAAATCAATATATATCTGTTTTTGTCTTTCGTTTCCGTACTATTATCCCTCGTTACCTTCCATTACAGGATAATTAATGGTGGTATAATTTAGGATAGTATGTTTAAATAATCAGCTGAGCGCCAATTATTTCTTGCACCGGGTGATTATATCTTTATTTAGACTTGAGCAAACAGCGGGGTTAGGTTAGGTTTTAGGTTAGGTTTTAGGTTAGGTTACCAGCAGTTCCCTACCCTTCCTTCCTTCCTTCCTTATACACCCCTCAGTTTTTAAATAATAATAATAATTGTCGAACGGGAACAAAGAAACTCAGATTTATTACACTACACTTGCTTCCATTCTATTGTATTGTACTGTAATTATTTTCCGTAGTTTTGCTCAAATTTAGACAATACTTGTATCTATTGTACTGTATCGTAATTATTTACAGTACTGTCACTCAAAATTTTATACACTTGCATCTATCATACTTTACTGTTATTATTTTCTTTCTCAGTGTCAAACAAAGAATTTCAGATTTATACTATTACAACTTGCCATACGTAGCCTAATCATTATTTTTGGTGTCGATTAGGCTACATCAGATCTAGCCTAGTGGTGTGTTGTATTTGCCATCAGTCAAAAACTCTTATTTATCTATTGATACTGTAAATATGTATGTATGTATAAAGACAAACATGATCGAAATTTAGTTAGGGTGTGTTATCAGTATTAAAACCTACACGATCTATAGTAAAAGTATGTAAAACAAGTAACCAAATAGAAGACTGCATGCTATTTCACCTCTAGCCTAATTAATTTGACAAAAAGTAATTATTTATAGGTTTATTGTTAATTAAATTGAAGTTCACAGCCGGATGTAGAGTAATGAGCCTGAGAATCTTAAGGTGGTAATATATATATTTTTGTTTGATACATTGGAGTGTCTTGATTCATCCAAAATATGCTAGGAAACAGGACTAGAAGAACAAAAATAATGGTGGCCTGTTACTTGGAAGAGTTTGGAGGAATCACCTGCTCCAAATTTACCAACTGTGTACTAGGCTATCCCTGTGATCGTGTATGAAAATGTGAGGCTTCTGATTCCTCCTGACCATGCCACTAAACAAGCTCCTTCCAGATAAGAAGTGTTTCGTGGTAATATCTGAAGGACTCATTTATCTTCAATTTTCCTACTCCAACACAGGGTCCCTTAAAGTGATGTGTCATTTCTGAGGTGCTATGTGTGTTCAAACGCCCACTCACCACTTCCCACTCACTCTATCTGCCAACTATACTCTTCCGCCCATTGTGCACAGGAACCCACGACCCTACACACACACACACACACACACACAACACACACACACACAGACAGCCCGCATGATATACAGTACGCTACTACGCTAGGCTAGGCTACGCAGTATTCATAGATCAATGCATACATAACACAGTTTACGCCACAGTATACATATACATCCTCCACACTATGGTACACTAGAGATAAAATACTAAAAATGCTTCCATAATCGCACACTCTGACACTAACAAAATAATCTAGCCCCAAAATACTCTAAGCATTATAATGTACACGTAGGCTAGACTACATTCACTCTCCATTCTAGCCTATTCATTAATGCACTATCTACACTTGTCTAACACTATCATTAATTCATTCATACCACGCCATAATCAAATCTTCAACATTATATACTTTTTTTATACGTGTCCCACTATTTATGAAAGTGTTGAACATTCTCCTCCACATCACATAAATAATAATAATAATAATAATAATAATGCATACAACAATATTTGACTAGGCTACTGTTGCACTATGGTTACACAAGAACTGTTTATCTATCACTTTTGCTGTTCCAATTTTTTATTTATAGCCTATAGGCCTACATATGTTTACGTAATCTAATCATTGTTTTACTGTTATTCCAATTTCTTATCATGTCTATGTTTCCAATTTGTTATGCCAAGTTTTGGGTATTCTATGTTTCTTTTCTTGTTTTATTAAGTTATTGAACCTATGACCTAACGTGACCTAACCTACCCAATCGGGCCTTATTTAGGACTTGGGCAACTTCTGGGGTTAGGTAATGAAAAATCAGGTTTAGTTGGATGAAGTCAGGTTTGATAAGATCAGGTCAGGTTTGATAAGATCAGGTCAGGTCAGGTCATGTAATATATTCTTTACTCGCAATAAGTTGGTACTGAATTGAATGAAGAAAACATCCAAAAATATGCATAAAACGAACAAAACAAAATAGTACGAAAATCCAGGCGTAACTTGTCTTCTAAAATACCAAAACAAGTTATGATGATTCAGTCTAAACCTTGCAAAATATTGGACTAGGAACACACTATATACGAGTTGAATTATAATATTATTATTACTGTACCACAAGAATTAACCGAACACCAAGACAACAAAGCCAGCAGCACCGTAAAAACAATGAAATTAGCACAACAAAGAGAGTGACGTCAACAACAACAAGCACCTTTCTGTTACCCCGGTGAGAAAAGAGAAAAGATATTTTTACTACTGGCGTGTGAACACAACTCAAAGTGTGAGAACAAGGGATGGTGAGTGGGAATTGGAGGCTTCTGATTCCTCCCTATTATGCCACGAAACACCCATAAGATTATTATATCGTTAGATGGTGTTTCGTACAGTATTTGAAGGACTCATTTAACTCCAATTTTCTAACAACACCACAGGGTCCATTAATAATTAAGCAACATAATCTCTGCAAGATCCTTAGATATAAATATTACGTACAACTTCTCTCTGTAGTAACTTCATATATTTCCCCTTCAATACAACAACTCAGTAAGCCAGTTTAAATAAAAGTAATAATATTTGGTCCTAGTGTGTCATTAGGAAAGAAGTAAAATATACACACACACACGTTAGCAAATCACCACAACATAATTTTTTGCTAAGTACTGAAGATGGCAACCACAAATAAAATGTCAAGGAGTTATAGTTGACTTTATATCAATTTCTTTTAAATTTGGAATACGTCAACTAGAATAACATGAAGTCCTTAAATCAGAAACATAAAATCAAAGTGTTTTAGTAGAGAATAACATACAACAAGAATAACATAAATGCGTACTTAATTAAATCAAAGTGTGTTTTTAGTAACTTACAACAAGAACAACTTCAATGCATACTTAAATACTTAAATCAGAAACATAATAATCAAAGTGTGTTTATATTAGTTAGTAGCTACAAAGGCAATCTTCACTCGCCATAAAAACACATTATTAGGTTATAAGTGTGCCTTTCATTCTATACCTCACCTCTAAACAAACAATATACAACAGATCACAGTGTACAAATCATTCAATAAACATAATAATAAACATAATAAACATAATAATAATAATGTTACACTCACCTTTGGGTTGACTGACTACTTCTTATTTGTCGAACACGTGGGATGCTTGAAGTTTATTTTTTCACTTCATAACAATCACTGTATATATTCAGTTTCTGTCATATTATATCACTCACAGTCAGTCTGGGGTTTTATATATATACTTTAGGCATTAACTAACTACCATACCAAACAAAACGTCCAGCAGATAATAAAGTTACTGATAAATCGATCGAAGAGGATGAGAAGACAAGATAAAAACAAATAACGTTAGATGATTCAGGCAAATAAATTGATCTGTTTATCTCTACCCTTTTACAACACCCCTATCACTTGTTGGAGGTGTAGGAAAATAAATTGATCTGTCTCTCTCTATCCTCTTACAACACACACACACCACCACCATTACAAACCACCTGCCACGCGCCCAGTGAACGAGTGTGTGTGTGTGTGTGTGTGGACGGGAGCTACGTGCAACACCTCCTCTCCCTACCACAGCCACTGACGGACTGACTGAGTATGGAATTTGTCACACCGTTTTATTTCTTTTATTATTATTATTATTATTCAATCTCTATAATATTTTTGGTCGGTATGCATGAACATTTGTAGTGGGTGCATATATTGTATACGATGGTGTGTGTGGGACCGGTACGATGGCTCTATAGACTAACAACAGTCATCGTATCGGTACCAAGCCATCCATCGTATACACCACGGATGTTTTTTAAGTACAACCGTATTTTATTCGTCCCTATAATTAACCAGAATAGCAAAAATAATGGTGTTCTGTTGCTTGGAATAGTTTGGAGGATTCAGTTGCTACAGAATTACCAACAACAAAACTTCCCATATAATAATTCCTCCAGGCTCGTGTTGCATTCAGTGGCGTGTGTGTGTGTGTGTGTGTGTGTTGCAACTTCTCAATATTAGTGGTGTGTGTGTGTGTGTGTGTGTGTGTGTGTGTGTGTTGCAACTTCTCAATATTAGTGGTGTGTGTGTGTGTGTGTGTGTGTGTGTGTGTGTGTGTGTGTTGCAACCTATAAATATCCTCCGTTTCCAAGTTAAAAGTGTAAACAAATACATTTAAAGTATTATAATCGATTGTTTTGTAATATGTTTCATGATATTTCGATTAATTATTATGATAAGGCTGATTGAAAGCAATTATATATGCAATTAACTTTATGTATGTTACTATATATTCTCATAAGTTAATCTATATAAACTGCAGGCAGTCATTTGAAACTTACGCTAATTCGGTTTTTATATTTAATTTATCGAAAATCATAATTATGCCGTTTTTTTATCACTGTGCGGATCGAAGGTAATAATAATAATAATAATAATAATAATAATAATAATAATAATAATAATAATAATAATAATAATAATAATAATAATAATAATGATAATAATAATAATAATACCCGATAATAATAATAATAATAATAATAATAATAATAATAATAATAATAATAATAAAAGTAATGTAACTAAATGTCTCCTATTTATTTATTAAATTGAGTTAGGGTACATTTCAGGTGTGTATGTATGTGTGTATGGAGGGGGAGGGATAACAGGTGTAGAAGCAGCGGCAGAACAGGTGTGTAGGAGGCCGGAACAGGTGTGGAGAAGATGCATTACAGGTGTGGGAAGATTAACCGTAGTGACAGGTGAGTGTGTGTAATAGTTAGTTAAGATTCTTATTTTTTTTATTTTTTTTGCAGGTGTGTAAAACAGGTGTGATCAGAAGGTACAGGTGTGTGTGTGTGTGTGTGTGTGTGTGTGTAGAAGGAGAAGGAGGAGTAGGTGTGGAGATGTTTACAGGTGTGGAGGGACAGGTGTGGAAATGTTTACAGGTGTGGAGGGACAGGTGTGGAGTTGTTTACAGGTGTGGAGGGACAGGTGTGGACATTAGAAGTGTGAGTCATCCAGATCACTTTTGAAGCAACCACAAGTCCCACACAACTGAAAAATAAAAATATATGAATTAATATGAAAAAAATATAAATAAAACTATGAATTAAAATGAAAAATAAAACTATGAATTAAAATGAAAACACAAAAATCAAACTGAAAAAATAGAAATAAAACTATGAATTAAAATGAAAAAAAAAACATAAAAATAAAAATTAAAATGAAAAAAAAAAAAAAAAAAAAAATATGAATAAAAATGAAAAAAATAAAAATAAAATTATGAATTGAAATATGAATTAAACTGAAAAATAAAAATAAAAATATGAATTAAATTAAAAACTAAAAATAAAAATATGAATAAAAATGAAAACACAAAAATAAAAATATGAATAAAAATTAAAACACAAAAATAAAAATATGAATTATACTGAAAAATTAAAATGAAACTATGAATTAAACTGAAAAATAAAAATATGAATTAAAATGAAAAAATAAAACTATGAATTAAACTGAAAAATAAAAATATGAATAAGATGTCAATAATTAATACATGATTTTATTATTTCATTTATTTATTTATTTATTTATCTGTTTATTAGCCTATTTATATATTTAGTCATTTATATTTGCAGTTATTTATCTATTATTTTATTAACTTATTTATTTACATATTTATCTGTTTGTTAACTTATTCTTATTTGTGTGTGCGTGTGTGCGTGTATGTGCGTGTGTTCATTACAATGAGTGGGTGTGCGTGTGTGCAGAACAACGAGTATGTGCGTGTGTGTGTGTGTGTGTGCATTACAACGAGCGTGTGTGAATATGTGTGTGCGTGTATACATAACAACAAATATATGTACAGTATATATAAATGTGTGTGTGTGTGTGTGTGTGTCTTACAATGAGAGACGACCCGGTGCAGCAGGTCAGGTCACAAAGGTCCCAGTCACTCCTAAAGGTGGGTACTTGTTGACCATTCCAGACGTCAGTACTGGGGTCACTCATCCAAGACTCGACCCCTTCACCATTCCCTTGTCGAAGCTCTACCAAGTTAAACCACGTCTTCATATGTTGGTCCTTGTCTCCTGTAATGTGTTGTGTTGTGTTGTTAGTTGTGTTGTGTCGTTAGTTGTGTTGTTAGTTGTTAGTTGTTAGTCTCTCATCATATTATATAGAAAAAAAGAACTTGTGGCATTTTTTTTTTTTTTTTTTTTTTTTTTGTTGGTTCTGATTTTTTTTTCTGATATATTCTTGACAACTGTATGGATGGATGGATTTGTGTTGTTTTTATTTTTATTTTTATTTTTCTTGTTGACCATTTTTTTTATTTGATTGTTTTTTTGTTTTGTTTTTTTGGTGGGGTTAGTTTATGTCATCCAAGTTATCAATCCATCATTCAATCATCCTTTCATTCATCCAACCAACCATCCAGATTCCAGACATTCAAACATTCCAGTCAACCATGCATCCTCTCAACCCTTCATCCAATCAACCAACTAATCATCTCACAAACCAACTAGACAATCATTCAATCATTTAACTCACCATCCAACTATCCAACCATCCATCCAACCAATCAACCAACCATCTAACCATCCTCCTCACCCTCTTCACCTCACCTCTCAACCATTCAACCCACCCAACCATCCATCCATCCAACCAACCAAACCAACCATTCAACCATCCAACCCTTCAACCCCACACTCCCTCAACCAACCATTCACCCACCAACCATCCAACCCTACAACTCACCTCCCAAACCACGACCCCACCCACCCACCCACCCAACCCACTACCAACCCACCTCCCAACCCACTACCCACCTGTGTTTCTAAAGTCTTCATAGTAACAACACGTCCCAGTGCCTCCATCGTCGTGGTAGTTACCGTGGTTGGTTTTGCCTACGTAAGCTACCGGGTGTGTGATGTTGTGTGTCTCGTAGTGACCTGGGATGCGTGTGTACCAACCCTTCTTCTGACCAAACATGACCTCGTGTAGATGTGGACTCAACTCCCAGTCCCTCACCTGTGTGTGTAAACAAAACAAATATCTACTAACAACAACAACAAATGAATGACATAAACAAACACCAACACACACACACACACACACAAAAGAAAATATGGTTTTAGGCAACCGAAGAGTTTATTGCTAGTATAAGAATGAGTATTGGATTGAATGAATGCATGAATGAGTGAGTGAGTGAGTGAGTGAATACGTGTGTAAGTAGTTGAGTGAATGAGAGAGTGACTAACTGACTAACTAACAAACAAACAAACAAACACACATACAAACTCACCAACAAGCAAACTCACTCCCTCACTCACACACTAACAAACCAACTCCCTCACTACCTCCCTCACTTCCTCTCTCACACACACACTCACACACTCCCTCACTAACAAACCAAATCCCTCACTACCTAACTCACTCCCTCACTCACACACTCCCTCACTAACAAACCAACTCCCACACTCACTCACACACATACTCCCTCCCTCACTCCCAAGCAGCCAGTCACCCCCAACTAACCTTAATCACCAGGAACTCCCACCAAGCATCCCTTTCTCCTGAACAACAATCGCAGTCGTGGTTGTATCCATAGAAACTCCAATAGGCTGTAAAAAAAAAAAAAAAAAAAAAAAAAAAAGTACATTGATTTATTTTATTTTGGTATACTGTATTTCTGTAGTTAATATGTTTTTTTTATAATCATTATCATCATTATTACTGTATTATCATTATTCCAAGCTAAAGTAAAATGGCCCACTGCTCTCCCTTCCAAGTAACCACCACCACAACGACGACTCGATTTAACATTACAGCTTACCAATGTGTAAATGGTATCCACAGGTTTGGGCGTGCCAGTAGGTGGGGATCTGAGCACTGGATATAGTGTTGTAGTCTTGGTTACACTGCCTTGACCAGTCGCCAGCCAGTCTTGTGTTGTAGTAGTCAGAGGCGTTGTGGGGGAAGCATCTGTCACCATCACCCTCCTGCATAGAAATAGAGAGAGAGAGAGAGAGAGAGAGAGAGAGCGTTAGTTAGTTAGAGAATGAGAGATGGGTAGGGGGAGATGGGGACATATACATACACACAAATAGAGAGAGAGATTGAGATTGAGAGAGGGAAACACACACACACACACACACACACACACACCACAGACACACAGTCACACACACATTGAATTATATAGTGAGTAAGCTATTCGAATTATTATATATATAGCTAGATAGACAGTTAGATAAATAATGAATTCACTGGCTATATAATATAATAATTTAACCAGTATTTCTATAGTTATCTAAGTTAAAAATTTCCACACACGTCAGCAGGTGTTGATTCTCATATGATGTTTTGTTTATTTTTTTATAATAACACTCTATCAAATAATACACGACTATCTTGTCTCTCTATCTCTACACACACACACATACACACACACACACACCCATGCATACACCTGTCCACTCCCATGCAGGCTTAATTCTCTCACGGTTATTATTATAGTGTTGTTTGTTGATGTTGTTTGTTGTTGTGATGTTGTTGTTATTGGTGTGGTTGTTTGTGGTGTTGTTATTGTTGGTGTGGTTGTTTGTGGTGTTGTTATTGTTGTTGTTTGTGGTGGTGGTGGTGGTAGTGTAATTGTTGTTGTTGATATTGTTATCATCTGGAGCTACTTTTACACCTTCAGTCTAAGGTAGCACGAACCTAATATATTAATTATAATGGTTGATAATTCCTTAGCTTGTGGCCAAATATTGTAAGGGTAACATTTACATAATCTCTCCATTACTATTAAATTAAATTACTATTATGGTATAGTTTTGACACTTTTGGAGATTATAATTTCTCCAAACTATTCCAGGCAACAGGATACCATTATTTTTCTTCATCTGGGTCTGTTTCCTGGCATATTTTGGAGGAATCAAGGTACTCCAATCTATCAAAAGTAAACTCTCCCCTTAAATCAATCATCTCTCCATTACTATTAGTCTCACCTTCTGATCAAAACGTAGGTAAGGGGCGTAGTCCTGGGCAAACTGAGACACTTCTAATGCCAAACCTGTATTGATGAGAAGGAAAGAAAACACAATATTACAACAAACTATATAATATTCAGTGAAATGTTAATCTTAATTTTTTTTTTTTTTTTTTTTTTTTTTTTTTTTTGTCCAGCTTCACAGGGGCGATAATAATAATATGGTAAAAGTGACATGTTATACAGACTTACTCAAACATGTAGAGAACAATTAAGGGTTAATTATTAGTATTTATATAAGGAGTAAAAGTCTCTTCTTAGCTCAATATGTATTAATTTATAAGACATTAATAATGAGTTAAGCAACGAAGAGCCTTTTTCTCGTGTCATAATACTATACTATACACCCAAGTTCCCACACACACACACACCAACACTTTCATAACAAACAAACAAAAAAACGAATTGACTTCAAATAAAAACAAACCCTTAATATTAGATAATGGATTGGCTTTCTAAAATTGTTCCATAGGGTTATAATGATAGTAATGTAAGAAAGATTATACCAATTGTGGGTCAAATGGTGCATGGATATTGTTGTTGATAGTGGCTGTATGTATGGTAATATACTGTACCCGTATGAGACAACATGAGAAGGCAGCATAGGGCCCCGAACACACAGCAACACAACATGTAGTACCCTCCTCCTGCCATAGCCGTCTGTATACTACTCCATTCCTGTCTAGACCTTCACCTTTTATAATTATATTCACCTTGGATTCATTTATTATTATGTAAAGTATTGTTATCATGGTGGGAAAGAAGCAGTTTACGGTAGATAGGTGATATGTGTGTGTGTGTGTCAAGACCAATAGAATATCAACAAAAATAAACACATTCAAATCAGCCGGCTAGATCCACTTTACACACTGACACACTCATATTTTCAGCCATCATTATAATAAAATTAATAACGAAATTAACAAAAAAAATATATTATTATACTTATTAAAAATTGAAGTATTTAAATTAAGTTTGAAATATCATTAAGCTTTTGACATATGATGCTAAAATGTAGAAGTAAACATTTATATACATTCTCCCTCTACTGACTCTACACATCACAGGGACAATATTGGGGAGGAGGCAATACACAACAGTAATATTCGTATTTAAGTTAATTTATATATATATATTCCATTCTTCTCCCTTATTATCACGTCAACTTACAAAAGGAAGGTATAGTATCCTGTTCAGAGTGTTGGTGAATAAATAATTATACAAATATATATGTTTGCCTTTCTAAAATTGGCATCTGGATTTGCTACGTAAGTTATTAGTCGTTAATGTTTCCTTTGAGTCAAGAGTATACGGTAATTATCTATTCTATTGCCGTTTTCTATTACAATGTTTTTACCCTTTTTGGTATTATTACAGAATAAGTGGGTTTTTGGTTAGGTTTGAGGAGTATTACCACATTAGGTTAGGTCCTGGGAATTTGCACAAGTCACTTTATGATAGTTTACACTGGTTATACCCGGTAGTTTGCCCAGGTTAGGTCCGGTAGTTTGCCCAGGTTAGGTCCCGGTAGTCTGTTGTAGTCTAGGTTAGGTCAGGTCAGGTCAGACTAAAGTAGTTTTCAAATTATGTTTGAAAAGTGTCTTAGAATGGTCCAAAATAGTGGATAATTATACTAATATATATAATATAGTGAACCCAGGTTTTCTGTAAATTTACCATTTTTTCTTCTATATTTTAACGCATCCTGGTCAAGGGAGGAGTGAGTCGAGTATGATATATTTCTTTTTTACAGATTGTTAAATGGGAAAAATGAACTTACCATCCCTCCCTTCTTCAGTGTGACCCCAAGACACCAACAACAAGAACAAGAATAGGAAATAATAGAAAAAGAAAAAACGAATAAGTAGTAAGAGCATAAGAACAATAACGATAATAAGGAACTAGAATTAAGTTAAACAGGATGGCGGAAGACCGAGAAATCCTGCGTGAGGTGTGGGACGGCCGGGTCCCAGTGTGTATCCAACTGGCCAGCGAGGACCACAACACACTGAGTGCACCCGACCCTTATTACCTCATGGTGCCACGACTCTCATACTTCCCTTTGCTGATGGATAAGGTACAGTATGTTGTTAAAGTTTCTCAAGCTGTCTGGCCGAACAGCCCCGAGGTACTGTGCGTTGGGGGAAATTCTCTTGTTGGGGAATTGGAAGGTCTCTGATTCATCCAAACTTTGCTAAGAAACAGATCCCCGCTTCATACCATTGAGGGTGTCTGTTTTCTGGGATTGTTTGGGGAAATCGGTAGCCCACCAGTTTACCATCAAAGGAATCTCCCGTAAAGGTGGTGAATTATTGGGGAGAACACTTGTATATTATGATGTACTGTATAGCCTACAGTACATAGCATTGTTGTACAGGGAAGGTGTAGTGTTTCACCATTTTAGTTGTACACTGTCTTCATGATTTACCTACTGTTGATACCATATATATAGACTATAATAAAGGCATTACTGCATTCATCCTGCACTCGGTTGGTCATAAACTTTAATTCGCTATCATTTTGCAGGTGAGGAAGCATTTTCTGAGGTTTATATCTCCTGATCTTCATGAGGAAGAAATGTGGTTGGAAAGTGATGGAATGCCTCTGAAATGGTGAGCCAACTTGTACATTGTTTTTGTATTTGATATATTGTATAGCAAGTACTTTTTAGGATAGGTCTGGGGCCTGCATATATTCATTACAGCTGCATGTACAGTATGTGTGTGTAACAACTGTGTGAGGATTTGGACCTTGTATTATTTTTAACTGTTAATTTGTGCCATCTGTACAATATTTATAATCTTTATCCAGAAGGTTCATATGCTGATGCTGATGATATTACTTTTTGTACAGGCACTACCCTGTGGGTGTGTTGTTTGACCTACACTGTGGAGGCTCATCACTTCCCTGGGCTCTCACTGCACACTTCTCACATTTCCCTGAGCAGGATCTTATTAGGTGTCCATCGCGGTAAGCTGCCAAGTATTTTTTCAGTGTTGACAGTGCTATATTGTCTTTCATAGTACTCAAAATTATAAACTCTTTTATTGGATGTTTTTCTTAGAAGGCTTATCTTTCTTATTTTCCAGAGAAGTAGTTGAATCACACTTTATGTCATCAGTGAAGGAGGCTGATGGACTCAAACACCGGGGTCAGATCATCACCAACATGCAAAGCAAAGATCACAAGCAGTTATGGATGGGCCTTTGTAATGGTATGGCACTATCTTCCTTTTCTAGACTAGTCGTAGTGGTGTCTCTCACCATATCGAGAATTTGTACATAGCTGCAGTAATATATTGTGCCATGGTTCTACCTGCCTCTTTTTTTTGCTCAGGATTTATACATAGCCTATCATTCCAGATAAGTTTGATCAGTTCTGGGCCATAAATTGCAAGTTGATGGAATGTTTGCCTGAGGAAGGGTTCAAGTTCATACCTTTTAGGATACATTTCCCCTGCCAACCCTCTCTCCAACGTCTCATTAAGCCACAGACCGATGATGGACGTAAGGTTACTCTGGAAGAACTGCTTCAGGAGTTTTTACCAAGGGGTAATGAAGGTGAGTTATTCCATTTTGTTTTCTTATAGGTTTTCATGTACCAAAGAGTAATGGTTTATTCATTTTGACTCAGAACTATATACAGTAAAGTCTTGTATCACGCATTTCAATCCCACGGTACTATTTATTGTTTACCCAAAATCTTAACTCACGATAAAGCACATGTATCTCATGGGTTTTTACTGACGCATCATGGTTGGAACTTCCATTTTACATGCAGCTTCATGATGAAATGAACATGGAAACTGATTCACAAGTGGCCCTTATGACACGCTACCTTATAAAGAAACAAAAGGATGAAGATTGGCTAGATTTAGAAGATTTTGATACCACCATCAATGATTTCATCGGCTTTGAGACAACAGAGGAGTTATTGATATACTGTATGTTATTAGTATCATATGATGTTTTACTAACCTCCTTCAATAAAGCAATGACTGGCATGTTAAATTATGGTAAAATGTGTCTTGGTCAAAAGTCCTAGTACCTATTAATAATTTTCCTATTGCTTTTATACTCTGCATCCCACGGTAATATGAAAGTCCTGATAATTCATGGGATGGGAGACTTTACTGTATGCATTTTTTTTTGTATGGTAATGAGGAGCAGCAGCGATTATATTACATTGTTATATTCATGTACTATGCATGAATGGCAGGAGAAGGTGACTGCATATATGTAGCTCTATGATAACTATATAATAAGGATAAAATTATGTATATTTGAGTGTTTGTAGCCATATCACAACAGATATGGCACTGTAGAGAGTTTGAAGAAACAATTAAATTTCAAAAGGACCACTGGTTTATTTCTGTTTGTTTATATAATTAAGTTATTTGATTCAATTTGTAGATGTTTCTTATTTGCTTAACCTTTGCTGCATTAGAAAATTATGATGTTTGATCATGAAGAAATCTGATCAAAGATTATGTTAATAATATTATATATCAGTCACCGTTACATTTTCAGGTGATCGAGTAGTAATCCAAGGCATTGAAGTACCTCGTGACACACCTCTACAGTGGATGAGTGAACACCTGAGCCATCCAGACAACTTCCTCCACATCTGCCACATTCCAACACAGGGATAGTGTGTATTGTTGGCTTAGTATTATTCTGGTTAACTTATCAGTGTGAGGGAATACTGGATGAAATTTGCCACTTTGGATTGTGTGTGAGGGAATAGGAATGATATTTTGCAACCCAGATCATAATTGAAGGCATAGAAATGATATACTGTATATACTGTATATTCAAAATGCAGTGTTGGATTCTAAACTCTTTTGAATCCTAACTGGTGGCCAGGCATCTAAGACACACTGTATTAGAAAAAAATAAAAGTAAAAAAATTGTTGCAACATTTCATTTCTATCTGTTCACACATATCCATTCCAAGTGTGGCCTATCCATGTGAAGGCAACTCTTCAGGTACAGGAGGTGGTTCACACACACACAATTGCCTTCATCAGGAATCTACACTGTAACACTCACAGACTCAGTTTAGAGGCACATGTGGTGTTGATTGTATATTGCTATTTACTGATTCATTCCCTTGGTCATTTCCCTCTCTAGGAACTCTTCTGATGTTCCGAACGTGAATGACTGACAGTATCTGAGGATAAAACTTAAACATAATCTGCACAGTACAGTATGTAGTTTAGTGCATTGCCGATCTGATATGCTGACTCAGTACATTGTCGTTATTTATTTATAATGTTACCAGTAGAATTTTTAAGGAGATGTATACTGTATGGATGAAGGAAGAACAATGAAGCATGTTGTTGTGGTTGGTTAAGTACAATATGAGCTTCAACCGTCATTCAGATCACGTCATCCATTGTATCATATCATTTAACACAAAGTCATAAAAAATACTTTATTATAGGCACCATACATGCAGTATGTATATTTCCTTATTAACCATATAATCACAATGATATGAGCACAACATGGTGTTCTAATAACTAAAGGAAATAAAATAAAAATTCACTCATTGGGATCCATGGTAAAGCAACAGCAGCAACAATGAACAAAAACTGAACACATGCTAGGCCTCAGTAACATGAAACACGAGGGCCGTCTTGGTTGTCACAGAGGAAACGCTAATATAGTTGGAACATTTCAGAGCTAAAATTGCAAAACTATAAGCTAGCATATTGGAGGAAGTGGTATAAAAGTCAAAGAGCATGCATAACTTGGTAAAGATAAAACAAAAAAACAAGAGTGGCAGCGGTAAACTAGCTATATAGATGCTGGAATATTAAGGTGCCACTGTATTTTGGATCAGAGAAATTATTGTGTTGTTATATGAGCTGTGGTCCATTTACGAGTTAAATCTGTCTGTTTTCCAGAATAATTGGTGAAATACTGTCAATTGATATATATTATTACATGTAGAAGGGGTATTTATAACTGGAACACACTACTGTACATAGATTTGTTAAGTCATTGTATAAACAGTATTCTTAAATGTATGTCCTGGTGATCGTTTACTGAGTGTCTTTTGGGCAAGATAAAATAATACACATGTGAGGTGGAGGGACTGGGTCCACTTTGCTCACTCTGATCTCATTGTCACATTCTACCTGATATAGTGTAAAGGTATTTTCATTTGTGAACTAAGACTTTACATAACAAGGACTTTGATTGGTGGATCTGTCATATAGTTTATGCACCAGATCCACCTCTCACAATAACTGTTGCTTATAAAATTTGTGGCAGATGGAATTGTGAGTTGAGTATGAAGGGTCTACTGTCTGGTGTAGCGACAGAGAGTATGTGAGTGACAGTGTGTGACTTGGGATGAGGGGGCTTTGCTGAGTCTGGGTAGAAATGTTTGGAAGGTATTCTACTGCGGTCCAACACTTGAGGGACTTGGTGAATTGATTGTTGTCCCATTATTGTTATACAGATATTATACAATATGTCTTATGGCTTTCTCTGTTAAACACCAAATATTATTATGTTTCTCACGAGTAAGCACTCTCATGATCCAATGAATAATAACCATAATAAACTTATTAAACTATAAAACAGTGGTTAGTGTTGTATAGATGTTACCTAGACTAACACCACATCATTTACAGTGTCGTAGGAAAATGGTGTTTCCTCCAGGGGTCATAATATTCACTTGACTGGTTTGACTGCTGGGGTTGAGAGACGAGTCCTTCAGGTTCGAAATCGAACGTCATGGAATGTGGTTGCCTCTCGATCACTAGATAAATAAGGTTTAGAATTTATTGCATGTTTAGATATGCCTTAGTATTACAGTAATTAGATATTCAGGTACTGTGCAGCATATTAATTAGTGTCTTTGGAGCATCAGTATGTTATTTCAGCTGTTTAATTAATTTGGCCGTTATGAAAAGAAAATATTGTACCATAAAAGTAAAGTACAAATAGTAACAAAAGCTGTCGTGTTAGTACTGTACTGTATGTGCAGTTGCCCTACTTGTGTTTCCAATTAACTTATTAAGTTTTAACTACAGGAGTTTCAATGTATTTAATTGAGGCAACATCACCAGTGAGTGCAATTTGAAATGAGTGATGTTACCCGTATTACACAGTCAGACCTCTCTGAAATTAAAACAATGGAAAGGAAATTTTGATAATGGTAGCTGGGAGTGGCAGAAGTGGAGAAAATTGTATACTATTTGGAACACAGTGCTGAAAGTAATACAGTAACTCTGAACCAGGAAGTTTAACCTTGAAACGTAACTGTCTGTATCTGTATTTTTCCACCTTCGTCTTGAATTTTCTATTGATGTTAGAACTCAGTATTCAAAAGTAAAGTTCTTTCAAGTAATGTGTGACTTTCAGACCATGATTGTTCTAGCTATGCATATTATGTATTAAGATATGCAAACAAATAAGCAGAGGCAGAAGCAAGCAGGAAATTATCACAGCCACAGTCCTTGAGTTTGGAAATACTGGACACTGTACTGTAGTTGGCTTTTTCTTAGGTGACGGTACATTGTGAATAGCCCCCATACTCTCATTGTCAGTCAGAACTCTATAGATAACAGTCTTTCATTTCTAAGTAGCTATTATTTCTATTTACAAGAAAACTCAAGGAAAAATCAAAGAAATTAAGTCATCTCCCTCTTAAGTAGAATTCAAGAGTGGATGTAATGACAAGAAAAAAAACTGACTCACAATATTAAAAGAAAACGAAATTAAGGACATTTTTTGTGTGTCACTTTCCCTATTATTCACACACATACCATGACAAAAATTAATGTTATTTAGTTTCAGTCTCCTTGTGTATGAAGTACTCTACTGAGCCACAAACATTTAGTGTGGCGGCCAAGTATCGTCAGCTAAGAAAAAACCAAACAGTCCATTTAAGGGAATATTACTTTTAATGGAACATAATTAATGAGGACTGTATTGCAGTCATTGAGCAGCAGTCCACATAGAATATACAGTAAGGTAATCTTTCTCATGAACTATTTTCACCTCTTGTGTTTATATACTTGTATGTACTGTATTGTATTGTTTTTCTACACTAACATATCGCCCTTAAGTCATTTGGTTGGTATGTATACCTTGGAAATGTTGTGAGGTGGAACAAGTACTGTACAAGTTTGTTGACATCATTGGATAGAATTTGTGTTGTACTGTGAGGTTTTTCTCGGGATCGTTTAAGCACATTTTGACTCCTTTGTATAGAAGCACACAGTTGTCACATTTCTCATAGAATGTTAACCAATTTACTGTACTGTTCTATGACATGTGTCCAATTGCATAGTCTCCTTCCATAAGTTTCATTTCTTACACTTTGTTTTCACAGAAATTACTGCCAAATGTCCTACCAAAACAAGAGAGGTAAATAATGACAGTGGGCAGTGATGGAGCTTGGTGAAGGAAGCCTCAGAGTTCCTCATACAAATTACAATACAGGTATGATTGTAGTTGTAGTATAATACTCTCAAATTGATACATCTGGCTACACACATTTGAGTAGCTTCCACTGATTAGGCTTTAAATGCCATGCAGTACATCTTTTATGTAGTTTACATAAATTTGAAACATTAGGAACCTTTGTCTTTGCAGTACACATAATGGTAAATTACAAAATCAATGTTTATTAACTGTGTGCTCTTAGAAAGTTGGGTAAATTTGTCACTCTTTCATTAATCCAATCCTGAGTGCCAATGCCTTACACTTGAGAACCACTTCTTCCTGTACGAGATTAAAGGACATGGCAAGGACAGCCAGACCAAACATGAGATACATTGATCCAGTTACCAGTTTAATTTGAGCTTCTCTCGTCTCATAGCTCAATGACTTACTACCGGGCACAAAATCTCCAAACCCAATGGTGGAGAGGGTGATGAAACAAAAATATCCCGAGTCAAGTAACGTCCATCCCTCCAGCCACCAAAACAGTAGTGAACCAACACCCAAATATGAGGCAACAAATATTAGGACGATTGGTATGGGTACACGGTTGTCTTCATCGGAAGTGTCGGCCGGGATAGGACGGTAACTGAGGCCAAGCATGTCCCCGTCTATAGCTTGACCAGATATAGGGTCCGTGAACACTGTGGTGACCTCTTGACGAGCTTGACCAAATCCTCCTTTGTTCATGAGGGCCATCCTGCGTGTTATCTTACTCTGCTCCAACAGGGCGTCTCCAGACATTGTGTTATATACCACCAATGTCTTGCCTGGTGAGTTGGGTGGCCTATGTCCTGTATGTAGGGGAAGGGGATCATCTAATAGGTCATTTACATTTGGAAGAGGCAGTAGTGTTCCCGAGGTGGAGGGTGGCCATGGACGGCTTACACTGCTACTGACACCTAGGGAGGTACTGGAGGCATGATGTGTGGAGTTAGTGAGTGCTGGAGACCCTGGCCTGGTGGATGAGTTGGAGGGAGATTGATCAAAGTGAGTATCTATAACAATATGAGGTCCACCATTTTCTCTCGGTACTGTCCAGTCTACAATAGCGTCTTTACTCTTCGGT
>JAWZYT010007163.1:20000-34487 GCA_034508575.1 Petrolisthes manimaculis | reverse complement strand
GTTGGTGAGCAACAGAACAGAGTTCGAACAAGTGAATTTTCCAAACCATTCTCAACGTTGAGAGAGGTTTAGAAGACTCGCTTTTTCGAACTCTGTTCAGTTACTCTCCAACACTCTTGGGACCCTGGTCAAACACTATCAGCCATGGCTGTACAGACAACCATCAAATAAATAACCACCGACACTTCCCATTCCATCGTAGTGAATATCTTGGGGTAGTAAAGAACAATACGTGTATGATTACCCAGATCATAATAATAATATAATGAGAGGGTTGAGTTGACGTTAAGGTGTTGTTGTATGATTATATTTTGATATGATACTGATTTAAATGCACGATGTACTGTACTTTACATTATATTCCTCATGTGCAATCTTCTTTCCTTCGGTAACACATTATTCCCACACTGGTTACACATATCCCTTGCTCCCCTGTGCCGTGTGTGTTCAGGAGCTTGGTGAGAGCAGCGGTGGAGTGGACGTCTCAGCTCGACTCTTACACCACGTGGGTAACACTATGAACCAACTCATCTTTGGCCTCACCTACCCCGACGAGAACCCCACCTGGTGTGGCTCAGACACCTGCTGGAGGAAGGCACCAAACTTGTCGGTGTGGCTGGACCCCCTTAACTTTCCTACCTGGCTAAGGTAATACACACACACACACACACACTGTACACACACACACATGCACTGTTATACACACACACACTATACACACACACTGTACACACATACACACACTGTACACACACACACTGTACACATAAACACACACACAAACACTGTACACACACACACACACACACACACATGCACACTCTATTGTTGATATGACTCAATTGAGGAGTTTTGCTCAGCTTTTGCCTTGGTATTCCTGGTGTGAATGGTTCCATATGTCTGGTTGGCTGGGTAGAGAGGGTGGATACATATTACATCGCCTACACCTGGACACAACTGTACATTATCACGGCAAAGGAAATGATAATGTGTGTGTTCATAACGAGTTCATTATACGATTCCTTTGCTTTCTTCACCAGACTGGATGACATGAGTGGCTTCTAAATATAAATATACTTACATTATTAATTGCTAATATATGTATGAAGACTCCACCACCACCACCAACAGTAATAATAAATAAAATAAAACAGTCACACTTACAGACGTCACACTGTTTATTACTAACTGTGACATGAACAGTTTATCACCGTGACTCTCCAGATGTACAAAGTATTATTATAGATAGGGAATAGGGATATATATATGTGTGTGTGTGTGTGTGTGTGTGTGTGTGTGTGTGTGTGTGTGTATGTGTGTGTCTGTGTGTGTGTGTGTGTGTGTGTGTGTGTGGTGTGTGTGTGTGTGTGGTGTGTGTGTTCCTTAGTGTTATGTCATTTATGTTTGATGGAGTTTCTACTGTTGCCAACTGTACCTGTCTACCAGTAAGTATAAAAACAGTCTTGGAATAACAGAATCCTTTAAAGGCGAGAATAATATTATACACTTTTGGTACTGTACAATTCATTGGAGTAACTTGTTTCCTCCATAACAGGAAACAGGACCAGATTAACAAGTACGGTATAAGGGTGGTCTGTTGTTGCTTAGAATAGTTTTGTAGGAATCATTTACTCCAGATTTACCAACAGTGTATGACTCCCTGAGGATCTATACAATATATTTCAACCACCAAGGAAAATATATATATAGAAATAAATGAATTGCTATCTATCACCAGTTCTCTCATATATATTAATCTGAATACTTGTTAACGAGCAGTCATGAGTTTCTGAAAATTTATACATACATTTCAGGCGTAATTTTGCAAACACACAAAACACACACACACAATAATTAAAACAGACAGACAGACAGACAGACAGACAGACAGACAGACAGACAGATAGATAGACAAACAAACAGACAGACTAATTGAATCACACATAAAACACTGATGCCAATATCATAAGTTCTCAAAGGCCAAAAGAGTAACGTTAGATATATATATGATTATTATGATATGACAATGTGTTGCAGTGAGTGAAGGAATGAGTGAGTGAGTGAGTGAGTGAGTGAGGGTGGTGGAGGGAGAGGGGTGTGTGTGAGTGAGTGAGTGAGTGAGTGAAGTGGAGGAGGAACGGTTGTGAGTGAGTGAGTGAGTGAGGTAGAGGCAGGGGGAAAGTGTTGTGCTGACTGAGTGAATGAGTGAATAAGTGAATGAGGTGAATGAGTGAATAAGTTGATGAAGGGATCAAGGACATCAGGAGGAACGTCAAGGCAAACCGAGTTGGATTCTCCTTTACCAAACAATAAATATCAGGCATGCAAAAACTACCTATAAATGAGGTAATAATAATAATAATAATAATAATAATAATACAGTGCTTGGATTTTTTTTTGGAGCTACTGATTCCTCCAAGCAACAGTCCACCATTAATTATTGTATTTATGTGGTTCCGTTTCCTGGCATGTTTGTATTCTCTGGAGGAATCAGTTTACTACTTTAATTTACCAAAAGTATATTGTCTCCTTTACCAAACCTGTGTATAGTTTTACTACATAAATAAAATACGTAGATTGACAGAGAGACGGATAGATAGATAGATAGATAGATAGATAGATAGATAGATAGATAGATAGATAGATAGATAGATAGATAGATAGATAGAAAGGTGGATAGGTAGACAGGCCTATATAAATAAATAGATAGACTGATTGACTGACTGACTGTGTGAAAGATGAATGAGGGTCAAATCAATCAAATATTCGTTGCATAGTATGTTATTATATGATGTGTGTCGTCTGTACTGAACATTTACATATAGCCTATACATACATGGCTAAGTAGACAGGAAAAGGGTTAATGAAGCCCTACTTTGGTTAATGATTTCATAATACGAATATTTTTTTTTGTCATCATGCTAACAGAGAGACAAAAAAAAATCATACGAACCCAAAACGTAATCTTCTTGAAGTGGGTCATAACGAAGGTAAACAAACACGGCTCACGAGGCTCACAATACCATTCACTTTGTTTTGGAATCAGATGTCCTGTCAGAGGGAGGCAATACTTTTTTTAATGGGTTTATCGTTCATCTGCACACACATATTAATCTCTTTCCTCTTTTAGATTGTTGCTCCTTTTCTGTATTATTAATTTTTCTTCGTAATTCTTGTGTCTCCTGTCTGCCTAGTTCTCGCTGGTGGTACTGCATAGGGTTTTTCTTTCCTCCTTCATAGACTCACACCCGTAGTTTAAAAAAAATTGAGGGCCCTTACTGGAGCTCTATGAACCCTCCAAACTACTCCAGGCAACAGATTTCCTATTCGAAACACTGAAGCGTTTTGTGGTCTGGATTATTTGGAGGGTTCATTGAGCTCCAGTAAGGGCCCTCAAATGTTTTAAAACTACGGGTGTAAGCCCTCAGTGGTACCAATAAACATGTTTCGAGGCATAGCTTGGAGGAATCATAGACCTACCAATTAACCAACAAATGAGTCTCCCTTTAAATGAAGTAGGATTGGTTGGTGGTGGTGGTGAGTGTACTGACAAAAGGTTTGGTGTGACAGATGGTTGCCCAGGTACAGCCGTGTCATCAGGTTCATCACAGACAATCAGAAGAAGACCCATCAGGAGTACCACGCCATCATCACCCGCCACCAGCAGGCTCTCCAAGGACACGCCAGTAGCCAGGAGGAAGGGCAACACGGGCTAGACGAGAGGGAAAGGGATGCAGGGAAGGAGATCCGACAGGGGCACACATGTCAACAAGAAGGACTGGAAGAACAAGAGGAGAATCTGGTGGTGGGCCAAGGTGTAGGTGAGGAGGACACAACAGTAGGGAAAGACAGGCCACTAGGACACTCAATTCAAGAAGAGCAAGGGGAAGGGAGGCAGGAGGGGAGACAGAGGAAAGCGAGGGGACATGCAGACAACGAGACGGAAGGGGAAAGAGAGGAGGAAAACACGGGACAAAAGGAAGAGAAACAGGAGGAGCATTCAGGACAAGAAGAGGAGAAAAAACGAGTGGGACAAGAGATGGAAAAGGAAGACGAAGAACAGGAGACACCAGCAGAGGACCAAGACAGATCCCCTCAGCATATCATTGGAGCTTTCTTGAAGGTAGGTTGTGTCCAGGTGAGTTCAAATGTGTGTAGTCAGATTTTTTTTTTTTTTATGTTTTGTTGTGGCTGGTATAGAGTCACGAGCACTAATAAATATCCAGGTGTGCTTCGAATACCAAAGAGACAACAGTAAGTAGATGCACTATAAGCTCTCTATTGGAATTACTTCGTTTTTTTTTAATTTGGACTGTTCGAAGCTTCAATCAAAGCTGTATACTTATTAGTGCTCGTGATTGTACATGTGTGTTCGGTTGTGTTCAGTTGTTACCACTGAATTAGTATTCATGTGTGTGTGTTCACTTGTGTTATGTTATGATCCTTTTATTTGCATCTACGTGTGTGTTCGTTTGTGTTCAGTTACGATCAGTTTATATCTCTTTAGGTGTGTTCATTTTGCATCTAGAAGTGTTCACATGTGTTCACAGAGTTTCGTCCGTCACTCGTGTGTTTATTTACATTAGTCGGGTTGTGTTCTGTTGTGTTCTGTTGTGTTCACGTGCCTTCAGTGTTGTTTATGTGTGATATTGATGTGTGAGGGGAGTGTGGGGAGAGAGTGGGGTGAACAAGTTTCCAATCAAGAGGAGGGATGGTATTACAGCCCTGGACAAGAGGGCTGATCTCATACACATAATATTATATACCCTAGCCACGTGATCTCTTTATTTATCCCTCCTCCCTCCTTCCTTCTCTCCCTCCCTCTCTTGCCCCTCTCTCTCTCTCTCTTTTTTCTCTCTCTCTCTCTCTCTCTCTCTCTCTCTCTCTCTCTCTCTCTCTCTCTCTCTCTCTCTCTCTCTCTCTCTCTCTCTCTCTCTCTCTCTCTCTCTCTCTCTCTCTCTCTCTCTCTCTCTCTCTCTCTCTCTCTCTCTCTCTCTCTCTCTCTCTCTCTCTCCATACTCTCATTTGGTAATAAGCACAACGTTTTCTCTTTGTCATAATAATTATCGAACAAGCTAACCTTCAAACATTTCCTAGTCTCAAGTGGTCAGTCTAGATAAAAGGTTTCCTACTCTCGGTGACCTCAGGGACAATAAGACGTTCACAGCACAATTCCTGCAGCAGTCCTTTCCTCTCTGTCCCCTCCTCCCCTTCTTCTCCCTGTCCTCATGCAGCCCGATCACCTTGAAGATTATTATAAGCAACAAACACTCTTCACTCCCCTTCACTTCACTTGCCAAAAATGATCCATTGAAACTTTTTGAGACAAACACAATTCGTTGCTGGGATGATTTGACTGACTAACTGACTGGGTAGTGTTGGAGGTGGTGTAAATAAAACTACAGGACAACAGTAAACAAGAGCACGTATAGAATGTAAAGAAACCCCGAAATACCAAGGTGTACACAGTAGTAGTAGTAGTAGTAGTAGTAGTAGTCGTAATAACAGTAATAATACTAGTAGTCGTAATAACAGTAATAATACTAGTAGTCGTAAAAGAAGAAGAAGAAGAAGTAGTAGTAATAGTAGTAGTAGTAGTAGAAGTAATAGTAGTAGTAGTAGTAGTAGTAGTAATAATAATAATACTAATAATAATAGTAGTAGTAGTAGTCGAGTGAAGTGTGATTGGTAACATTGTCCAGGAACGTGCATCGAGGGGTGTGGGTGAGGAGGGCAGCTTCACTATGGAACAGCTGTACCACATGGCAGCTGACCTCTTCGGTGCGGGTTCAGAGACTACCATAACAACACTCAAATGGCACCTCCTCAACATGGCACTCTTTCCCGAGGTTCAGGTTAGTGGGACCTTCTTTGACTTCTACAGTTCTCACTCACTCATGCTTATATAGTTGGTATACACTACTCGTAAATGGAAGTATATTTTGATAATCAGAAAAGTATATACCACCCCACTCCTTGTCCTTCCCTCTCAATCCTCTCTCCTCTCTCTCAGCCTTCTATATACTATAACTAGCTGCGATACCCGACGTTGTCCGGGTGAAGATCCTACATGTGGTTTTGTCAATAAATTTCCTCTAATTAATTTTATGTGAACCTATTAGGAGGGTGGGAGGAGTCCATTATCTGTTGTGGATGCTGGTCCCCCAGAGAAACCCTGCCAGCTTTTCAATCACAGCAGTTATCCATGACACAACTACAGCAGAAGGTGGCGTTGTAACAGCCATGAATAAATAGCAAGGCCCGATTGGCGAATTGGTAACAGCCTTCAGCTTAGGCTGCAGGGGTACTGGGATCGAACCCCCGCATATTGATCATTTTAAAACTTCTTTTATTTCATTGTCCTTAGATTTTGTATTAAATTTAGGTGTTTTACATTTTGTGGTTTGAATTCATTCCTCAACCATAGAGTTTTAAGCTGATAACCATAAACTCTGTAATAAACTCTATAATAACAACAACAACAACATCACTTCCCCCCTCCCCCCAGACTCGAGTACAGACGGAGCTAGACAACCACCACAACATCCCCCAAGACTCACCCTCATCCCCACCCTCCACCTTCACCCTGGCTGAGGCTCACCTACTGCCTTATACTCAAGCCTCTATCCTGGAAACACAGCGTCTTCGTAGCATCCTGCCCCTTGGGATACCACACGGTGCAACACAGGTACGTAACTCACTTATTTATTAATAATAATAATAATAATGATAATAATAATAATAATAATAATAATAATAATAATAATAATAATAATAATAATAATAATAATAATAATAATTACTAATGACTCAATCCCTCTTAACCTTAATTCCGTGGGCAGGACTTGACAATCAATGGTTACCGGGTTCCTAAGGGCACCATGCTCCTGCCGTTGTTGTGGCACATACACCATGACCCCGAGTACTGGCCTGACCCCTATGTGTACCGACCTGAGAGGTTCCTTGGGGAGGGAGGTCAGCTGGTCAAACACGTGGCCTTCATGCCTTTCCAAACAGGTGAGGACTTGGTGTAGGACAGCAATAATAATAATAATAATAATAATAATAATAATAATAATAATAAGTAATCAATTTTAATTATTATATACTTATGTAATTAGGATTTCTAGTTAATAGAATATTAATAATAATTAGTAATCAGTCTGAATGGTTATATAATTATACTTAGGATCCCTAGATAATAAAATAATAAGAATAAGTATACTGATAAAATAGATACACGTAGTATTTCCAGGTAATAAAATAATGGCAGTTCTGTCTAGATATAATACTGTATATACAGGGTGTCTCACGAAATGTTGTGTCGCAGGAAAATTAAAGTTTATGCAATTCTAAGCAAAAAAATACTCTTTTAATTATGTGTGTGTTTTCAGAACATGTTTATAAGTCAATACAGTAGATGTGGTTGATAATCTCTGGTTGTAACCTATACTCTCTTCCCGATGCTTCAGGGTTGACATTACAAAACCCATAGATAAAACTCATATGTTTGTAGGTAAATGTGAGAGTTATTGTAATAAAATGGGGGTGAAAAGTCCATAGAATAGACCCAAGAATCCGTCACTTGCCAGAGAGGTGAGTAGGAACTGAGGCTATAGTAGTAATGTATCATCAGGGTCTCCATCAACTCTTTCCAGGATTTCACACCTTTATTACACACAAACCATGTTAGGTAGAGGTATAGGGTTTTCTTCAATTGCAACAACAATGACCAAAGTTTTTTTTTTACATTACTCATAAATTTCAACATGTGCTCCTTTGGTTGGCCGGAGTACGTCTAAGCATAATTCTATCTGACTCCAGGTATTCTCCAACATCTCCATAGTTACCGTTGTTAGAGCTGCTTCAAGGTCTCACAACATTAGGTACTGGTATACTACACACACACTTTATCCTTGGTATAATAACTCCATAAGAAAAAACAAAAATCAAAGCGGGGTAATGTCTAGTGAACGTGGTGGGCCTTGTGTTGTGTCATCTCTCCCACTTCTGTTATTTAGTCCTGAATCAGTTGGCGGATACAGTGATGGCCTCTGTAGGAAAACAAGAGAAACTTCAGTAATTGCTCAACAGAATGTGAAAGTTGTACGGTCATATCCACAATAGTTTTAAAGTTCTTAATATTATTAATTAAGGAAAGACTTTATGGATACCCTGTAGTACCTATATATTCCTGAGGCACCTCCACACCTTATTTATACACCGGCTACACCATCATTCCGGCTACACCATCATTGCTACATTTATTGCTACATTATTTCTATTTACTCGCATATTAAAACTATCCCACTTTCATGCACCAAATTTTCCTAGAACAATCATTTACATACAGAACGTTTATTGATAGACGAACTTTTAAAATAAATATTTATAGAGTAGTTTTTTGCTTAAAATTGCCTTATCTTTCATTTCCCTTCGTCTCCGCCACAACTCGTGAGACTCCCAGTCCCAGTACTGTATATGTCAATGATTAAACGGGAAGTTTCGTATTAGTAAATCTGGAGTAACTCAATCCTCCAAACTATTCCAAGCAACAGAACACTATTATATTTAAAATTTTTGCTCTTCTGGTCCTGTTTCCTAGCCTACTTTGGATGATTCATGGCACTCCAATGTACCAAAAGAGAATTACCTACCACCTTAAGGGGAGATTCTCTTGTTGCTAAATTGGAAGGCTACTGATTTCTCTTTACAATACAAAAAAAAAAAAAAAAAAAAAAAACACAGCCACCCTCAATGGTAGCCTACGAACAGGGGATATGTTTCGTGGCACAGTTTGGAGGAACCCTGTGATGTAGTCAGAACACTGGAGGTAGGATAAATGAGTCCTTCAAATATTGCCACGAAACGAAACACACACACACCTATAATGGAAGGAGTTTGTTTCGTGGCACAGTCAGCTTGGAGGAATCATAAGCCAACAACAGGTCTCCAATCTCTGTTTCTGTGTCTATCTGACTAACAATTTATCTCTGTTTATGTTTCTATCTATCTATCTATCTACGTGTTTCTGTATATACGTCTATCTAGCTATCTATCTATCTAACTATCGTCCTATCGCTGTTTATGTATGTATCTAACTATCTATCTATATATCTCTGTTCATGTGTCTATTTATCTATCTATTTATCTATCTATATCTCTGCATATCTTTCACTCAATTTATCTACTTAGCTATCGCTGCATATTCGTCCATCAAGCTATCTATCTATCTCTGTATATGCATTCATCTAACTACCAATTATATCTATCTTTATTTATATAATCTATGTGTCAGTCTAACTAACTACCTGACTAACCAACTATCAACCTAGATATACGCCTAGAGTTTTACACGTCCAACATCAAACAACAAACCACCTTGGGATCTATGTTTATGTGTGTATTTGTCTGCCATTATAACGTCAAACAAACAATCTTGATATCTGTGTTTATGTATGTGGTTGTCTGCCCTAAAGTTTTATGTGTTTGTGTTTGTGTCTGCCTGTCCATACCTCTCTCTCTCTCTCTCTCTCTCTCTCACTCTCTCTCTTTCTCTCACCTTGCACCAGGTCGCCGGATGTGTATAGGGGATGAGTTCGCCCGTATGATTCTCTTCGCCTTCACCACCACCCTCCTTGGCCGGCTACGGGTGGGTCTGGGGGACGAGGTGAGGGGCGACCCAGCTGCCGACCCCGTGTGTGGCATTTCACTCACCCCACGACCCTTCACCCTCACATTCACACCCAGACGCTAACACACACACACACAGAGAGAGAGAGAGAGAGAGAGAGAGAGAGAGAGAGAGAGAGAGAGAGAGAGATTAAATGGCATATATTATACTCTTTGCATGATCCTTTTTTTACGTGTGTGTAGTTACATATAGAGTTACATAATATCACAGACCACAACAGGCCTTACGGTCCACTCCCTGGGAACAATAACAACAACAACAACAACATCGATGCAGTGAATTTTGGGAACTTTTTTTTTCTTTCTTTTTTTAACGTTTTGAGTCGCGATATTTTCCTGTAATATGTCCTTCGGGTTAATTAAATGAATACAGGTACAAATAGGTAAAGTTACAGAAAGTAGATTGTGCCTTAAGGTTTGGGGGGGGGGGGAGATGTGTGATTGTAACGCTCTCTTTAAAAAAAAAAATGTAACTGCACCCTCACATGGTTTTGTTGTTGTTGTTGTTGTAGTTGTTGTTGTTGATGTTGTTGCTGTTTTTGTTGTTGCATTCAATCATCATAACATAATTTTATATTCTTTTAGAAATAGTGATCTTAATGACTGTACTTTGGAATGGGTTACACCAGATCAATACTCGTGTAACTCAAGTCTAATTAATTAAAGAAGATGATGAACTTTCTGTATTAATAATTATGCTTCCACAAACTTTAGACTTTTAGTAATCACACATTTTTATAGGATTCTTACTCAGGTTTTACAGGAAGCTGGAGTAAACTTGATGTGGAAAAATTGACATGTAATGAAGAGTACAATTGACATGTAAAGAGGAATAAAATTGACATGTAAAGAGGAATAAAATTGATATGTAAAGAGGAGTACAATTGACGTGAAAAGAGGAATACAAATTAACGTGAAAAAAATGTTGTAAAATAGTTTGGTCTGTATACGCTACAACATTGATGGTGTTGGTGGTGATCTATTGGTGTGGTAAGCGGTACAGTACACACGATGACTTCATGATTATAGACACAATACGATGACTTCATAATTATAGACACACTACACACAGTCATCATCGTTCCGGTACAGTACAGTCGGCGGGAAAAGTCCTGGTGGTGTCGCCTCACGAGCTCCACCGAGGAAATTATAGACTCGAGATTATTATTAGGTGTAGAAAACATGCGTCAATAATAATTTCTCGAGTCCATGAACACTGTGAGTCTCGGTGAAGCAGGTGAGGCGATTGTGTATTGGTATAGGGAGTGTATTTGTATTGGGAGTGTATTTGTATTGGGAGTGTATTTGTATTGGGAGTGTATTGGTATTGGGAGTGTATTTGTATTGGGAGTGTATTTGTATTGGGAGTGTATTTGTATTGGGAGTGTATTTGTATTGGGAATGTATTTGTACTGGGAGTGTATTTGTATTGGGAGTGTATTGGTATTGGAAGTGTATTTGTATTGGGAGTGTATTGGTATTGGGAGTGTATTTGTATTGGGAGTGTATTGGTATTGGGAATGTATTGGTATTGGGAGTGTATTGGTATTGGGAGTGTATTGGTATTGGGAATGTATTCGTGAGGGCTGAGACCAACACACATTTCATTAATAAAAAAAATTACATCAATCTACTGTTGTTGTTGTGTTCTTATTCCCTTCACACTCTGTAATAAGTTTCTATATGGTACAGTTGCAGACACATGTATCCGTGTATCAATGTTATATCAATGTGTCAGTGTTGTATTCCTGGTAGCAGTCACGTAGGCGCCAATATAGGCCTATACTGGCGCCTACGTGACTGCTAACACGAATACAACAGTATAGGCACCAGTCTAGGCCTGATACAAACACTGATACATTGATACAACATTGATACACGGATACACACACCCACCTCAAACCAAACGGAAGGGTAGGATGAGATGTATGTGTGTGTGTGTGTGTGTGTAAAGTCCCACATTGAGCATAGGGTAGTATGAGATGTGTGTGTGTGTGTGTGTCCTCGTGACTATTTGGGTGGGTTGTCGTTCAGAAATGAGCAAGGGATTTTTTTTTTCAAGGGATTGTGGATTGTGTTTGTGCAGCAAAGAAGGAATTGGATGCCATACATATATTTAATTAAGGGTATATTGTATAGTATACTTTTGGTACACTCGTGATACATAATTTCTGACCAGAGTGTGAGGAGCGGAAAGCTTCGAATCGCCTAGTATTGCTCATTTCCCCACCCAGTACACCTATAGAGGCTGAGTTCGAATGTAGGGTATGTGTGTGTGTGTGTGTGTAGTGCCTGCCGTTCGTCGCTGGTCAGGGCTTTCGTATGACGAGTGTAATTGGAGAGCAGCCTTGATTCCTCCTCCAATGTGTATGCCAGCAAACACCACCACAGATGAACACAAATAATTGTAGCCACTTGTTTGGAATAGTTTGGAGCAATCGGTTGCTCCACATTAATTAACTTCTGACAGAGAGCCTGATATACACCAACACTGTAAGTTCTCTTTAGTGTATTTTATTGCTGTATGCTCATAATAATAATAATAATAATAATAATAGTTTTCTGTAGCCCTGCAAACCATTTTCTATTTATAGTTTTTCACGCAACACCTAGATGGCACCACCAGAACTGAACTCTAAATAATTGTACCGGCAAGTGGACCTTCCTACTTATTGATTTTCCTACGTAGGGACATTGATGCTAGTCAGAAGATGAAGACGACGACTCTGGGATTCTGTATGTTAGTTACACACGTGATCTCGGTGAACGTACACGCGCGTCGGATTAGATTTGTCGGTGTGTTGGTATTTTAGGTATTGCGTTTTTTTTTTTTTTTTTTTCATTAGTTGTGCCGTAGCGTCAATCAAAGAGCGTGTGTGTGTTTGTGTAAAGGCGACGCGTCCTATTCTATGTTTGATAAAGGGGTCAATTTGAAGTGTGTCTAAGATTTCACGTGTTAGCAACTACTGTACCTGTATCGTTGTTGTTGTTATTGTTGGTAGTGGACCTAGTGGTGGTGTTGTTGTTGTGGTTCAATATCGTGTTTCAAGTGTGAAGGAACTCTGCTACAAGTCTGACCAGGACACCTACAACACGGACAGACGGACGGATTGGGGTAAGTACTCTTAAACAATAACTGTATCTTTTTCTATGTTTTTTGTTGATGACACGTCGTGGAGTAGCTTAGGGGACTGTTTAATGTGTGTGTGTGTGTGTATGTGTGCTAAAGATTGATTGTAAGCATTGAGTGAGTATGTGTGTGTGTGTAAAAGATTGATGTAAGTATTGAGTGAGTATGAGTATGTGTTTATTGTGAGAGCCATTAACTGGAAGGGAGAATATTATGGTGACAAAGATATATATATAAAGATATATATAAAGTATTCTTTGAGCATCAGTACTGTACCTTCATCCCCCCTGATAATGTTGTCTCTGAACATGACCCCGACCCTGATGTGTATGTGTCCGTATTAGACGACCTTATCACCCCTTGGCAAGTCCAGAAACAGGTTAACAATTTACAATCTGATAAATCAAGTGGTCGTGACGGTGTGACTCCCGGTATTATTAAAATGTTGCCTGGTGAATGGATTATGATGCTCACAACTTTGTTTAATACTGTATTCTCAGGCACCTATTCTTAATTAGTAACAGTGTTTAATTAATTAAGAGAGGTGATATGAAGGATGTCAAAAATTATTGTTTTCTGAGTTGTTTGAGCCAATGGTAGTTTGCAAATAATTCATGAAATTTTGTCTATTTATTCTTAAGGTTATGTTTTGGGGAAGATTTATTGTATCGAGGTGGGCTAGATTTTATGATGAGCGAGTATACAGTGATGGTGATGATGGTGATGGTGAATGGGTAAGCATTGTATCACACACGGTCATATTTGGTGATGATTATTGCCTTTGTGTGTGTGTAATCGTCGTGTTGTGTATGTGATTGTTTACGGGTGCCTACGTGTGTGTGCGTGTATGTGTATGCGTGTGCCTACGTGTATGTGTGTGTGTGTGTGTGTGTGTGTGTGATATGCAATGACCATCATTGCCTCCCTCATCAGTGCAACACCTGTCACTATAACTTTGTCGTAACGTTGCATTTGCTAACACTGCAACACACACACACACACACACACACACACACACACACACACCCTCCCATTGTCACAACTTTCCTTCACACACCAGCTATCACTTCATTTTTTAAAACACCCTCCTCTCTCTCTCTCTCTCTCTCTCTCTCTCTCTCTCTCACTCTCTCAGTATTACCATAACCTACTGTGAAAGGGGAGTGAGAGAGATGAAGATAGTGGTGAACAGGAAAGACTTAATTGAGGCTAGACTATAGGAAATCATTCTATAGCCACAATGATTAAATACCCGACTCAGAGAAAGAAGAAAACGTAAAGATTCCAAAAGGTGAAAGGTGATAGAGAAGTGTGATATCAAGCAGGAAGGAAATAAAATGAAAAGAGGGACAGTCGAAGAAACACGTTTAGAGAACAATGTTATTGAAGGTATATATGTGTACAGTCACAAGCACTCATAAGTATACAGCTTTGGTTGAAGCTTTGAAAAGTCTAATTATTCATCAACCAACTAATTCTAATGGAGATGTTTATGGTGTTATTTATTTAGTCTCTCTAAAGAGGTATTCCAAGCACACCTGTATACTCATTTGTGTCCGTGACTGTACAGGTGCAATGAATGTTTCCCAGAGATGCGAAGGGATGGGGTTCATTGACATTGGGTATATGTTGTGGAATAAGAAGGGTCTACTACTTGTGGAATA
>JAWZYT010007163.1:12500-17500 GCA_034508575.1 Petrolisthes manimaculis | reverse complement strand
TAAGTAGCCATAATTCTATCCTGTCCAATATTTCATCATTATTTTGCTTTGTCAGTCTAACCACAGCGCTTGTCTGATGCTTCACAAATGATTCAACACAGATTACAACAGCGATATAAATACAGTTATAATTATTACAGTATAACCAGGTACAGTCTTCTCCCTACGACTGTTTAACGAAGGTCTCATTTATGAGTTATGTCTCCCCTTTTTAATTAATATGCAACTACAGAAATGTTGTTGACAATGTTGTGACGTTAAGGACGTTTTTTGTTACATTGAAGTGCCTTGATTCCTCCAAAGAATGCTAGGAAACAGGACCAGAAGCGCAAAAGTAATGGTGTTCTGTTGCTTGGAATAGTTTGAAGAAATCAGCTGCTCTAGATTTACCAACACCAAATGTGACCCTTAATTAATAACCATTTGTGTGTATAACGACTGAGAGGAATGACCCTGCATGTGTTTGCTTGAGGTGATATGCTTGTGATCACGA
This sequence comes from Petrolisthes manimaculis, assembly GCA_034508575.1. Classification (NCBI taxonomy): domain Eukaryota; kingdom Metazoa; phylum Arthropoda; class Malacostraca; order Decapoda; family Porcellanidae; genus Petrolisthes; species Petrolisthes manimaculis. The sequence continues at coordinate 17,007 of JAWZYT010007163.1, read as the reverse complement.
AGCTTTGTCTAGTTTTCTTCCGCGTTGTGACACAGTACATACATGTCACCACGACAGGCTTAGGATGGGAGTACAATACGTTGTCGCCATTTCCTAATGTATATATACGATATATTATGGTGTGTCAATCTTTACAAAGGTGATAGCCTATCTAATTTTACTTTTTCCTTCAAAGAATATGGGCGACGGTACAAGAACGGAACAAACATGAGTATATAACTCTAGATCACGTTTCTATTATATAGTGTTAGGAGGAGACCCAACTACAATCCACTATAACACACACTAACATATAACATAGCGTCAGGAAGAGACCCCACTACACTATACTAGATCCTACAATCTACACTAGACTACAATCCACTATAACTATAACACACACTAACATACAACATAACTAACATAAGACAATGTTTTTTTTTTTTTTTTTTTTTTTTTGGATAACTGACAATCCTGCTTCCTCCCAACTGAGCCAAGAAACATAGGCCAACCGTACTTCCTCAATAAAGGCACTTGTTTCTAAGCCCAGTTTGAAGGAGTTGTTAGTTTTCAATTACCAACAATAATTTCACAACAACATATGGGCGGATTATGGAGATGTTGTTGGGGTGGAGGGAGGGGAAGTGACTGAGGTGGAGGATGTCAGTAAAGATGAGAGGAATACCGAGAAGTTGAGGAGGAGGGCGGGGAAACAGCAGAGTCGCAAATCATGACTTATATTTCCGAGAAGGCTGGAGAAATAGCCTAAGCAGAAGTATTATAGCCCAGCAGCAGAGGGTGAATGAGCGGGTTGGTGGTGTGGGTTGTGATGGGTAGTGGTGGTGTTGTTGTTGGTGATGGTAGTAGTGGTGAGGATGGGATCACTGTTGTTGTTGTTGTTGTTGTTCATGGTAGTGGTAGTAGGGGTGATGGTGGTGGTAGCAATAGCAGTTGCAGTGGTATTCTAATTGAAGTAGTAGTGGTGATAATAGTAGTAGTGGTGCTAGGAGTGGTAGTAGTAGGGGTTATGGTGGTGGGGATGTTGTTGTTGTTGTTGTTGTTGTTGTTGTTCTCGTCGTCGTTGTAGTCGTTGTTGTTTTTGTTGTTATCGTCGTAGCTAATGTTGTTTGTATTGTTGTAGTTGTAGTTCTTGTTGCTGTTGTTGTTATTATCGTTGCATTCGTTTTTGTTGTTGTCATTGTCGTCGTTGTTGTAGTTGTTGATTGTATTGTTGTAGTAGTCGTAGTTACAGTTGTTGCTGTTGTCGTTGTTGTAATCATTGTCGTAATCGTTGTTGTTGCTGTCTTTGTAATTGTCGTTGTCGTCTTCGTTGTTGTTGTCGTTATTATTATTATTATTATTATTGTTTGTATTACTGGCAAGAGCATCACCCTGCACCACAACACACTACTAGGAACTTACCAATACTACTGGGAAATGGTGTGACGTCAGTAGCCGGGGGTCGCTGTTTGATGTCTATCTCTGCTTGCTGTCTGCTTGTTCCTAGTACTAACTCGTATCTCTCTTGTCCATGCTTGCTCTCTGCTTGTTTTTAGTATCTCTCCACTGACTGATTGCTCTCTACTTGTTCCTAGTATCTCTCCACTCCCTGCTTGCTCTCTGCTTGTTCCTAGTATCTCTCCCGTCCCTGCTTGCTCTCTGCTTGTTTCCCGTAATTCTCTGAGGTAAAGGTGAGGCAGGGGAAAAATGAATTGAAAGTGGAGTGAGAGAGGGAGTGAGACAGTGGACTGTACTGTGTGTTACCTGGCAACGACCCCTGTATGAGAGAGAGAGAGAGAGAGAGAGAGAGAGAGAGAGAGAGAGAGAGAAGAGAGAGAGAGAGAGAGTGTGTGTGTGTATAAGATAGGAGACAGAAAAGAGAATTGGGGAGAAAAAAGTAAAAGTGCGAGAGTAAATGGTGGCAGGGGAAAAATGGGCAAGGAAGAGAGAGTGGGAGGAGGAGGAGGAGGGATGGGAGATTGGGAGAAAGGAGGGGAAGGATAAGGAATGGCAGAGGAGAGTGGGAGGAAGAGAGATGCATACTCCAGACTCGTACGTCCTTGAACCATAAGATTGTGTGTGTGTGTGTGTGTGTGTGTGTGTTCAATACTAAAATGGTGTGTGGGTCCGTGTGCATGTACAGTACAGAGAGAAGGAGACAGACAGAGACAGACGTACACACACACACACACACACACACAGAGAGAGAGAGAGAGAGAGAGAGAGAGAGAGAGAGAGAGAGAGAGAGAGACACATACCTATCTACCCAGTCAACTCGTTTCACTTGAGTCCTTCCACCCACCCACGACCCTCTGTGACTCCATGGTATCTGTCTCTTGCATTACTGTGTTTCAAGGGCAAATAGTCACGTGGTACTGCCTGGAAAGGAGGAGGGGGTGAATTATTGGGTGTCATGGAGGAGGAGATGTGCCAGATGGAGTGGGGTAGTAGTGTCAAATGGAGTTACAAGTATATAGAGGGAAAGTGTTAGATGGAATCACTATAGCATGTAGAGGGGAAGGAAGGAAGGGATGTAAGTGTCAGTCAGATACTCACAAAAGGTATATAGGGGAGGTCAGTGTAGTAAGAAGTCCTACCAAGATAATATTTACTACAATGGGAGGAAAGTGTCGGTGGATATTTGATTGTGGCTGCTGTACGTATACCCTTCACCAAGCACTCGACCACAACACAACACAACATTATTATTGACGTCCCAACAACCACGTAGCCTATACTTACTTCTCTTCCTGCACTCACCTTAGACTGTGTGTGTGTGTGTGTGTGTGTGTGTGAGTGTGTGTGTGTGTGTGTGTGTGTGTTCGTGCTGCTGCCTTTCCTTGACCTGGGCTGATGTCCTCGCTGCATGATTTTATTATTGATGGATTGTTCTGTCCCCCATCCATTTGTCCTCGTAGATTATCTTGATGTTGTGTTTATTCTCTCGTTCTTCATCCTCTTATTCTCTCTGCATGCTTTTTACTGATGCTTTTCTTTTCTCCTTGTCCATCCATTTGTCTTCGCAGGATTATCTTGACATTTTATTTCTCTCTTTTCTCATCTGTTTGTTCTCGAATATTATCTTGATGTTTTCCTCTTTGCCCATTTAATAACTTGTCCTCTTTGTTTCCTCTTGGTTTTCTCCAGTCATTCCTTCATCACTCCTCTTTGTTCCCCTGTCCTTCCATACATGTTCTCCCTCTACACTTTCCTACATTGCTTCCCTTTCTTCCTACGTACTGTTTTCTACTCGTATTTAGTCACCCTATTCATCCCTATGTTTTGTTTTTCCCCTTCACCACCCCACTCCTCTTGACTGTCTCTCCTCTTCCAATCAGTTCCCTCCAATTTTGTCTTTCCACCTCCCTCACATTCTCTCTTACTTGCTGTAACCCCATCCCATCCCATTCCAACCCAACTCACCCCAACCCAACACATCCCATCCCACCCCACCCCACCCCACCCCACCCAACCCAACCCAACCCAACCCAACCCAACCCAACCCAACCCAACCCATCCCACCCCACCCATCATACCCCACCCCACCCCAACCCCACCCTACCCTTCGTTGTTGGACAGTGGAGAGTCTGCAGCAAGTCTACTGTAGTACCCGAACCTGAACCTGAACTCCTCGTCAGTGCCATTGAACTCTGGCTGACCCTTGCGTAACCAAATTCATGGAGTAATCTTGTGGGAGGAGGAGGAGGAGGAGGAGGAGGCGCCACCCACCTACCTACCCACCCACCAACCAACCCACCCATCTTCCTTCCTCCCTCCCTCCCATCTTCTTTCCTCCCACCCATCCATCCACCCACCCATGTTCCTCCCACCTACCCAACCACTTATCCACCCAACCAACCACTCATCCACCTACCTACCCACCCATCCATCCACCCCTCTTCCTTCCTCCAACCAACCCACCCTCTCATCTTCCTTCCTCCCACCTACACACCCACCCAACCAACCACTCATCCACCTACCCACCCACCTACCAGCCCGGCGCCACCACCCAAGGCGTCTGAAGTCTACTCGAAATATATTGCCATCCATAAGGCTGTAATTTTCTCCCATAAAAAAAAAAAAAAATTTGGTGCAGGACTCAGTAATGAACTTAGAGGCTACATAAGGAATGCTCGTTGTTGTTGTTGTTGTTGTTGTAATGTATGTATGTATGTATGTATTGCACACTCGCCATCCAAAATTTGTATCCAGGTCTCATTGAAGTTTCGAATCATTTGACATATAATATACTAGTGAACCAATTACAACGCTTATCCTGTTTTATGGTTTGCTTGATTGAACTCTCTTAATACTCGATCATCAGGCTATTCGAAGCAAGCCTGGATACATATTTTTTTGGGTTACGACTGTACATACACGAGCACTAATAAATTATATACGGGATTTTTTATTATTATTATTTTTTTTTATTAATTAATTGAGCCGTAGCGTTAATCCATGAGAATGTAAATGACTACACACACACACGCACACACACACACACACGCACACACACACACACACATCA
>JAWZYT010007163.1:0-10000 GCA_034508575.1 Petrolisthes manimaculis | reverse complement strand
CTCTTTCAAGCAACAGAACACCACTATTTTTGTTCATCTGGTCCTGTTTCCTGGCATACTTTGGAGGAATCATGACACTCCAATGTACCAAAAAAGAATTACCCCTTTAATATTTGACCACGAATCAGAAGTACAAAATGTTGACCCCAAGTTAAATGTCACAAACCGAACATGTACACAACACGGATTTTTATACAAACCATTTATATGTCTTGTGTGTGTGTGTGTCTGTGTTTGTGTAGAGGGGTGACAGTGTGTGTGTGTGTGTGTGTGTGTGTGTGTAAAGGGTTGACTGTGTGTGTGTACTTGTCCTGTAGTGTGTGTGTGTGTGTAGAGTGAGAGAGAGAGAGGGGTGACTGTATATATGTATGTGTGTGTGTAGTGGGGTGACTGTGTGTGTAGAGAGAGTGACTGAGTATATATATATATGTATGTATGTGTATGTATGCATGGTAGAAGGAAAAAGAGAGGGTGACTGAGTATATATATGTATGTATGTATGTGTATGTATGCATGGTAGAAGGAAAAAGAGAGGGTGACTGAGTATATATATGTATGTATGTATGTGTATGTATGCATGGTAGAAGGAAAAAGAGAGGGTGACTGAGTATATATATATGTATGTATGTATGTGTATGTATGCATGGTAGAAGGAAAAAGAGAGAGTGACTGAGTATATATTATATGTATGTATGTATGTGTATGTATGCATGGTAGAAGGAAAAAGAGAGAGTGACTGAGTATATATATATGTATGTATGTATGTGTATGTATGGCATGGTAGAAGAAAAAGAGAGAGTGACTGAGTATATATATATGTATGTATGTATGTGTATGTATGCATGGTAGAAGGAAAAAGAGAGAGTGACTGAGTATATATATATGTATGTATGTATGTGTATGTATGCATGGTAGAAGGAAATAGGGTTGAGTATTGTCCGTTACCTGCTAGAGTATAACCTGCTAGACAAGGCGAGGGGCTACACCTACTTGCTGTCAACTCAAGGCCAGAGCCGGGGATGCACTGAACTCTAACACACGCACACACACACACACAGTCTCTCTCTCCTCTCTCTCTCTCTCTCTCTCTCTCTCTCTCTCTCTCTCTCTCTCTCTCTCTCTACACACACACACACTACAGGACATACACCTTCGCTAACCCAAACACTCGTATACTATTTTATGAACACACATACACACATACAACATACCAACATACACTCACATTCCAACATACATAACGTATAATTATAATACAATATACTCACATACTCTCTCTCTCTATCTCTCTCTCTCTCATACGAAGCTACAGTCATTCTACTACAACCCTTTGAAGGCCGTGTGTGTGTGTGTGTGTGTGTGTGTGTGTGTGTGTGTGTAGGCTTAAGGCTACACACATTCTTCTACTTTTTACCTAAGCCCCCTGTAGTGTTAGGGGATTGAACCACCTAGTGTTATCACCTGGATTTTCTCTCGCTGTGTGTGTGTGTGTGTGTTAGAGAGAGAGAGAGAGAGAGAGAGGAGAGAGAGAGAGAGGAGAGAGAGAGAGAGAGAGAGGGAGTTATGTATGTATCATGTGGATAGACATTCTCCAATTATGAATCAAAAGGATAAAGACTATTTACATATTTCATAAAAAATTACATAATCAATAAAGTACAGACAAAATAAGAAATCATCAAAGTCAAACTATTTGGTAAGAGAGACAAAAACCACATTCCCATAAAACAAAAAAAGATTTGAGTGAAAAAAAGGTGGTGAGTGAATCATATAGAAAGAACTCTTGTACAACTCACTGAAATATTGTTACAGAGTCTCTTCATTAAGGCGGAAATTTGGTGTTGGTAAATCTTGAGTACGGTAACTTAATCCTCCAAACTTTTCCAAGCAACAGAACACCATTATTTGTGTTCATGTGGTCCTGTTTCCTGCATACTTGGGGAGGAATCGAGGCACTCCAATGTAACAAAAGTGTATAATTACCACCTTGATTAAGGGACCCTCTGATGCATTGTAAAAAAATTGGAGATAAATGAGTCCTTCAACTATTGCCACGACACACACACACACTTATGAAAGGGAAGGAGCTTGTTTCGTGGCAGGATCAGGTGGTATCAAAAAGACTCCAATTTTCAACAACAATCACAGGATCCTTAATCTACTCTGTCTATAACTCAGTGTCCCATTCATATCCCCACACTGAACCCTAACTGGTGATAAGTTTGGAAAAGACAGCCTTCAAAATGTTGGTATGGTACAGTCACGAGCACTACTAAGTATCCAGGTGTGCTTCGAATACCTAGAGAAAGTAAAAGTATTAATAAATGCACAATAAGTTCTCCATTGGAATGACTTCGTTGGTGAGTTGGTGGAGTGTTCAAAGCTTCAACCAAATCTGTATACTTATTTGTGCTCGTAACTGTACAACCACAATCAAATAACCACCGACACATTTTCTTCCATCGTGTAAATAAATCAGTAACATATCAAAGTATAAATTATCATACAACAACATCTTACGTCTACTTAAACCCCTCAATTATTACTATGATGTGCTGCAAAATCATAACTATATACACGTGTTGTTCTTTATCACCAAGCTATTTACTACGATGCAAGGAAAGTGTCGGTGTATGGATATTTGATTGTGGCTGTACATATGCAAAACCCAGCGTTCGTTCCCTTCCTCGCCCCGTGCTATAAAGATGGAGTAACTTGAGTATTGGTTGAAGTCTCTCGTATCTGGACCCACTCTGTACCCTAGAGTAGACCGCCTCGCCCCGGGCACACACTCACTCATTCGATGCTGACTAACTCGTTGGTGCTGCACCTTCCATATTTTACCGTATACAAAAGCCTTCATTAAGAGAGTTGCTGGTGGAATGTTGAAGATGATGCGATGGGCTGGGTTATGGAGACGGCTTGTGGTATAGGGAGGACGATATATAGGAGGTGTGTGTGTGTGTGTGTGTGTGTGTGTGTGTGTGTGTGTGTGTGTGAGAGAGAAAGAGAGAGACAGACAGACAGACAGACAGAGAGAGACAGAGAGATACAGACAGACAGAGAGACAGACAGACAAAAATAGATGGGTGGGAGATGTGTATAGGAAAGTGAGTTACAGAAAAAGTATAATAAATCAGCGTAAGAGAGGTAGAGTGAGGGAGGCGAGGTGGAGGGAGGGAGCATCAGGGAAAGAATAGAGGGATAAAGGAAAGGATAGAACGGGCACAGAGGTGGAGGAATCAAGGACCCTGTGATCGTGTATGAGAATTGGAGGCTTCTGCTGATTCTTCCTGATTATACCACGAAACAAACAAGCTTCTTCCATATAGGTGTGTGTGTGTGTGTGTGTGTGTGTGTGTGTGTGTGTGTGTGTGTTTGTTTGGAGACAATATTTGAAAGATTCATTTACCTTCAATTTTCTAACTACAACACAGGGTCCCTTAAGTGGCTTTGAGTGTGCATATGAGGGGAGAGTTGGGGTTTGGGTTGTGGGGGAGGAGAGAAGAGGAGGGCAGCAGCCAGTGAGGAAGGAAGTGTAAAGGAGCCTCAGTTTGTGTGTGGGGGGTTGTGGGGGTGGGGGTGGGGAGAGAGAAGAGGAGGAGAGCAACCAGTGAGGAAGGAAAGGTAAAGGAGCCTCAGTTTGTGTGTGAGGGGTGGGTTGGGGTTGTGGGGGAGGAGGAGAGAAGAGGAGGGGAGCAGCCAGTGAGGAAGGAAGGGTAAAGGAGCCTCAGTTTTGTAATGGTAGGTCAGGATGAGAGAGAGGAGTCAGGGAGGAGGGAACAGGGATTCAGTGGGGATGGGGAGGGGGGTGATGGAAGGGATACAACGGGATGGGAGAGAGGGAATGAAGGGGGAGGGGGATGAAGAGGGAGGAGGGAACGGGGATTCAGGTGGGATGTGGGAGAGGGAATGAAGAGGGAGGGGGGGGAGGGAAAGGATGGGGGAGGGGGTGAAATGGGTACAAATGGGGCGAGTTGCTGAACGAAGGTGAGACGGAACTAAGAACCGGCACCACCCATTACACACACACACACACACACACCACTACATGAAGGCTGGCGTGTGTAACTCTAGACTTGGGAGGGGACAGAACCTTGTAAATCAATCCTCCACAGTTTGAGTTATGGGAAGGAGAGATACACACAACAAAGACAACACCACCTTACAAATAATTAATAGAGTTTAGTGCTTAAACTTCATCAGTGTCTAATTTTGTTTGTGTTATTACACAAAACATTTTAGCTTCATGCAGTTCGGCCAGTCAGTTTGGGAGAAGGATAGAATCGAATGCAGTGTGTCCCCCCTCTCCCTTCCCCTCCCCTCCCCTCCCTTCCCCTCCCTTCCCCTCCCTTCCCCTCCCTTCCCTCCCTTCCTCTATCCGTCACTATTGTATGCCATCTCCCAATGTCTCAGGAAAAGAATAAGGAGGAAACAGTAGGGCTGAAATACACAACATGAGTTGCCAGGGTAAAAATTGCCAGCCAGAAGAGAAGTGAGGAGGAGGAGGAGGAGGAGGAAGAAGAGGAGGAGGAGGAAGAAGAGAAGTGATGATGATGATGAGGAGGACTCAACAAAGCAGGTGAAGCCACACAAATAAATCATATGGGACAAACGAGAGAGCAGTAATAACAATAATAACACTCACTGGATATGAAGGTAATGGTTATAGCTGGCATGTATGTATGTATGTATGTATGTATGTATGTATGTATGTACAGTCACCAACACTAATAAGTATCCAAGGGTGTTTTGAATACCTAGAGACTATAAATAAATGCACAAAAAGATCTCCATTGGAATTAGTTCGTTGGTGAATTGGACTGTTCAAAGCTTCAACCAAAGCTGTATAATTATTAGTACTCGTGACTGTACAGTAGATAAGGATGGATGAAAGGACAGGATGAAGAGATGGATGAAGCCGGCAGGTAGGCCTACTAGAATAAATGGGAAGGATAGAAGCCCTCTTGATGTTTAGAATTGTAGGTGTGTAGGTATATAGGTAGGTAGGTATTATTCTTTTATTGGTCAGTATAGGTAGCACTATAAATTATAAAGTTGTCTAGACACAGGCACGCACAGAGCAAAATGTGGATAAGTATTATAACAAGAAATACGCGACATGACGTCTGTATTATGATCCCTGAAGGCTTATTATTATTATCCCACTAGATCCCTGTATGCTACGTTACCCCCATAAAAGACAGAAGTAGTCATTTTCTATTGCCTTACTCCTCCCTTCGAATACAAAAAAAAATAGCAGCTGGAGAGTTAGATAGATAGGTGAGTAAGTAAGCAGGTAGAGGCAAATATAAATAGACCAGTGCGAAGATAGAAAAAAATACTTGATACACAACAACATGCAGACAGGTGTAGGCTACTAAGCAGGTTTGGAAGTGTACAGTTGCAACCCAAAATATGTATCCAGGCTTGCTTCGAATAGCCTGATCGAGTATTAATTATTAAGCGAGCTCAAGCGAGTATGAAACAGAATAAGCGTTGTAATTGGTTCACTAGTGTGTCAAATGATTCGAAACTTCAACAAGACCTGGATACAAATTTTGGATTGGGAGTGTACAGTTGCAAGCATTAGTCTCATTTTACAGACAAACAGACAGCAAAGACTGAATGACTGACTTTGCATCATAGTTTGTTTGTTTGTTTGTTTGTTTGTTTGTTTGTTTGTTTGTTGTGGTGGTATTGGTTAGAGTTCAGTACCATATATAAAGTCATTTGTTTACAATTTTGAGAGTGTAACGTTAAGGAAATCATAAACTGTTAAGGTGTTTGAAGGACCCTATGATCACAAAGGTCCCTTAAGCTGAAAAGGAATAAATGGAAGAACTGTTAGGGGGCCTCACGACACACAACACACACACACACACACACACACACACATACAACACACACACACACACACACACACACACACACACACACACACACACACACATACACACACACACACACACATACACACACAACACACGACACAACACACACACACACACAACACACACACACACACACACACACACACACACACACACACACACACACACACAACACAACACACACACACAACACAACACACACACACACACAACACAACACAACACAACACAACACACACACAACACACACACACACACACACACAACACAACACAACACAACACAACACAACACAACACACACACACACACAACACACACATACACACAACACACAACACACAACACACAACACCCACACACACACAACACACACACACACACACATACCACCTCCCGTACAGAGTGAATGACCCTCCAAGGTTTGATGTTGGTGCCTCTATTGTTAAGGACGCCGGGGACAACCCAGTCAAGGCCTTTCGGTGTGCCCTTGCTACCCCTTACTACTACTACTACTACTACTACCACCCTTCCTCCTCTGTCCTTCTCTCCCCTGTCCTTCCCTTCCTTCCTTTCTTCCTTGCTGCCCCTTACTACTACTACCTACTACTACCACCCCTCCTCTGTCCTTCTGTCCCCTCTCCTTCCCTTCCGTCCTTTCTTCCTTGCTACCTCTTACTACTACTACTACTACTACTCCTCTGTCCTTCTGTCCCCTCTCCTTCCCTTCCTTCCTTTCTTCCTCTATCCTTTCCCCCCAACTCTTCTTTCTTATCCTTTTCCTCCTTTCCTTCTTCTGTCCCTCTCCTTCCCTTCCTTCCTTTCTTCCTCTGTCCTTTTCCCCCAACTCTTCTTTCTTATCCTTCTCCTCCTTTCCTTCTGTCCCTCTCCTTCCCTTCCTTTCTTTCTTCCTCTGTCCTTTCTTCCCCTCTGTCCTTCTGTTCTTTCCCCCATCTACCCTTCTGTCCCCCTCCTTCCTTTCTTTCTTCCCCCAACTCCTCTTTCTTATTCTTCTCCTCCCTCTTCTTCTTCGTTTATCCTCACCCCTATCCACTTTTTTATCCCCACTTCCTCATCCTCACCTTCCACCCACTTCCTTATCCTCACCTCTACCCACTTCCTTATCCTCACCTCTACCCACTTCTTTATCACCCCCACCCCTCACCACCTCTGAATCCTCACCTCTACCCCACCTTCCTTCTCACCTTACTCCCTTCTGCCCCTACTCCCCTACTCCCCTACCTGCTTCCCTCCCTTTCCCTACCCTCCCTTATTGCCCTTCCCAGCTCCTCACTTCCTTTCCCTTCCTCCCTTTTCCTTCCTTTCTTTGCTGATTCTTCTTTCTTTTCCACTCCGCCCTCTTCCCCCTTCAAAGAGAGAGAGAGAGAGAGAGAGAGAGAGAGAGAGAGAGAGAGAGGGAGGGAGGGAGGTATATTCTATTCCCCCTTCACTTCCCCAACTCCCCACCAACTCCCACATACCATGCCCAGTCACCCCTCACCACACACACACACACACCGACACACACACACACACACACACACACACACACACACACACACCACACACACACACACACACACACACACACACACACACACACACACACACACACACACACACACACACACACACACACACACACACACACACACACACACACACACACCTCCTCTCCTCTGAACAATATTTTGGCTCATTTTATTTATTTTTGCAAAAAGCACTGTGGAAAGTAAACAACAACATCATCACCACCAGCAACAACATCATCGCCACCACCACCAACAACAACAACAACAACAACAACAACAACAACAACAACAACAACAACACTAACAGCAACAACAACAACAACAACAACAACATCAACATCACCAACAAAACTCTACACTCGTACCACATTAGTAGGATGACAATGTATGTACTGTATTGTTCTTCACACACACACACACACACACACACACACGTATACACCAATGATTATAATGGTGTTTGTGTCCCTCCCTCTGTCTGTCTGTCTGTCTGTCTGTGTGTTTGACGCTAAATTTGGCACCAGAAAGAGAGTATATATTGTAGGGTACGGTAGTTGGCGGCCCTCTCGACCACATGATTCTAATATTTTAGTTTCAATTCACTTAGTTTTATAAGATATAATATTATATAAGCAGAAGAATAATACAGTTTCAGAGACCTTCAGTGACTTTTTTTTTTTTTTAATTCTCTGGTGCATAGAGGATTATTAAGATGAGTCTATTCCATAAAAGACAGAATAATAATAAACAATAGTAATATTCTGTTTCTCTGTATGTATTTATTATGATATTATTTACACACATTAGAGAATGATATGTTGGGGACACCCTGACTTTGTTCTTTAAGGTGGTAATTCTTTATCGGTATGTACTCATTGGAGTGCCTTGATTCCTCCTCCAAAGTATGCAAGGAAACAAGACCAGAAGAGCAAAAATTATAGTGTTCTGTTGCTTGGAATAGTTTGGAGGATTTTTCAGTTGCTCCAGATTTACCAACACAAAAAACTTCCCCCCTTAATTAAGAACCCTGTGATGGTGTATGAAGATTGTGGAGGCTTCTATATATTCCTCCTGACCCATCATGCCACGAAACAAACTCTCTTCCCTATCATCTATAGCTGGTGTTTCGTGGCAATACATTTTGAAGGACTTACGCCCGTAGTTTTAAATAATTTGATGGCCCTTACTGGAGCTCCATGAATTCTCCAAACTACTCCGGGCAACAGATTCCCAATTAAAAATACTGAAGGGTTCTGTGGCCTGGATTATTTTGGAGGATTCATAGAGCTCCAGTAAGGGCCCTCAATTTATCTCCAATTTCCTGACTACATCATGCAGGGTTACTTAATTAAGAGGGAAGAAGTTTTGTGTTGGTAAATCTGAAGCAAATGATTCCCCCGAAACTATTGCAAGCAAGCCACAGAACATTATCATTCTTGCTCTTCAGGTCCTGTTTCCTGGCATACTTTGGAGGAAACAAGAGACCTTCCAAGTTACCATAAAGAGAATAATTACATTTTCCCTGTATATACCTTGCACCCTGACTGAGACGTTTGGTGAAAGACAACGTAAGAAGGAGAATAATAAACAGGACATTAGTTAGGTGAATAAGAAGGAGAGGAAGAGAGGAAGGCAGAAAGGAGGAGGAGGAGGAGTAAGTGAAGAAGAGGAGGAGGAAGGACGAAAGGAAGGAAGAATGATGTGAATGAGGAGGAGGGGGAGTAAGTGAGAAGAAGATGAGGAGGTAGCAGGAAGGAAGGAAGAGGAGGAGGAGGAGGTAGGAGGAAGGAATGAAGGTAGAAACAGACTGAGGTAAAGACAGACTGAGGTAGAGACAGACTGAGGTAGAGACAGACTGAGGTAGAGACAGACTGGAATGGTGGGATAAAAGGAGGGTACGAATAGGGGAGACACACACACACACATACACAAACGCACATATACACATACATACAGTACATACATGTACACGAGCACACAGACAGACAAACACACATACACACACACACATACACATACATACACACGCTCACAAACATACACACACACATACACACACACACACACACACACACAGAGAGAGAGAGAGAGAGAGAGAGAGAGAGAGAGAGAGAGAGAGAGAGAGAGAGAGAGATTTATGCATAGTGAACAGAGATGAAATAGGAAGGAGAGGGTTCAGGGGTTGTGTTGTGTGTGTGTGTGTGTGTCTGGGGGGGGGAGGGGGAGGGGGGAGGTGTCAGGGACGGGCATAAGAGACAGGAGAGACAAAGGGGTGCTAGACAAAGGGGGGGGGGAGAGGGGTGAGGCAAGGGTGAAGGAGAAATGGTGCATGGTATAAGATATGATGCTTGGATGTAAAAAGTGGGGAAAGTAAATAGAGAGAGAGAGAGAGAGAGAGAGAGAGAGAGAGAGAGAGAGAGAGAGAGAAAGAGAGAGAGAGAGAAGCATTAACGTGTATAATGTAAAGATTAGTGTTGAGGCAATTGGGTGGAGGAATACATACATGTGTGTGTGTTTATATGTGTGTAGGTGGAAGGAAGGAAGGTAAAGAAGGAAGGTAAGGAAGGTGTGTATG